>JAJMER010000002.1:1005358-1113335 GCA_030574295.1 Kodamaea arcana | reverse complement strand
TATGCAGTACTCCCAGATAGTGGGCGGGAGAGAGAGCAGGGACGTTAGTTGGTGGTGAGAGGGTCAATCTGGCACATTTCATTTTGAAAATTGGAATTGGCTGCAATCGTTCACTCCATTCGTATTTTGTATTCTTTATCAATCTCCCATTGCAATTCAAGATACCTACAGGTGTTGTATTGATAATTATACATTGATACTCTTTTAGCCTAATCTAAGCTAACAAATGTAAGAAGTAAAAGACAGAAGGCTGTAGGTTTTCATTTAAAGTCTTTTCACAGACTACTCTTTACAATGAGATAATTTGAAATCTTACTGCTCAACCTTAACTGAAGGCTCAACAGAACCTTCCAATGGAGTCCCTTCTACGGATACATCTTCCTCTTTAATTTCAGTATCTGTGGAGCTTTCTTGAGCTGCCTTAATGGCATCTCCCTTATCTTGGTAGATGGCTTCCTTACCTTTATCCTTTGCGGAGGTTTCGATGCCGAATACACGATAAAGTAATTCATGGGTATCTTTCTTATTCACCATCAAATTGACATTAGTTTTACCTTTCCAGAGAGGTAAGAATAAGTCTTCGAGATTATCACCATCTCTAATTACGGTCAAAAACACGCACCCTTCACCCATTCCTTCCAATTTCTTTATGAATTCAGGATCGATTCCTGCTGCATCGATTTCATGGATCTTTGGGAAAGCTTCCATGAACAAGAATTCCAATAACTTAAGGTTACAAGTTAATCTTCTACTTTCACCAAGGAATGGCTTTATAGTATGCAATGATTCATTTTGAATTCTCCATGGACAATTTCCACTATCGTTTCTTTGGGAAACAAACAATTTAACACCAGCATGGATGAATTTCAACTTTTGTTCTGAGATCTCAAGAATTTCCTTTACAATAGGAGCAACGTAATAGATGGTTCTTAATGGTTCCCCAGTTGCATTTCTCACCAAAGTACAATCTTTACGGAAATCGTCCGAGACATCATAAAATGGCCAACACTTGGCAAGTTGTTCATTATTTGGGTCCAAGAAGATGAAAGGTTCTTCATTAGCATCTCTTGGAAGTTTTTCTTTTCTAATAATGACGGTTTCATATTTTGGTTTTTTGGTTGCATCACCAGAGGTTGACTCAGATGGTCTTTTGTTACCTTGTTCTTCTGAAGTGTCAGCATTTGCAGCAGCAGCTTCTGCTTTTGCTTCAGCAATCTCAGCTTCGGCATCAACTTTTTCTATAACGGTAATGAAAAACCCACCGGTATTTTGCAAATGAGGATATACTCTAATACAATTTTCCAAACCAAATGTTTTCGCTTCCTCTTCAGTTGGAGGAAAGACGGTCTGAGTAACATCTTCAGCACCTGGTTGTCTAAGTTCCATATCTTTGCCGAAAACAGGCCAGTTACTAATCCCCTTCCTCCTAATTAAACCTGGTAATTCATTATCACAGTTGACGATTCTGATTTGATCACCCCATTTTCTAATGGCCGTTGCAATAACAGCTTCATTTTCCACAGGTGATAAAGAACATGTTGAATAGACCAATCTACCTCCTTTTTTCAACAAATGAATCCCTCTATTTAAAATATTCACTTGTAAGGCATGTAAACCAAGGGCATTTCCAACAGTGAAATCTTTCCATACATTGACATTTTTTCTCATGGTACCATCTCCAGAACATGGAACATCACATAAGATCCTATCAAACTTCAAGTATTCATTAGCAGAATCCAACTTGATTCTTGGGAATAATTGAGCATCATGATTGACTACTATGAAATTTGGAGAGTTTAATCTCTTAACTTGATGAACTAACATATGAGATCTCTTATAATCAGAATCATTAGCTAATATAAAACCGGTTGGTGCTTCAACTTCATCATTGACATGTAATGCTTCAACCAATTGGGCAGTTTTACTACCTGGAGCAGCACACATATCCAAGACTGCATGGTGAGGTTGAACATCCATAAGTAATGGAGGAATCATAGAAACAGCTTCTTGTCTTGAAATGTTCCCAACTTCTGTTTCAATGACCAAGAAACGCTGGGTTTTGGCAAATTCTTTTGTCTTTCTAATAACTCCTTTAGAAACATCCATTTGCCATCCCATTTGATTTGGATAATAGGCCAAATTCTTAGGGGTCAACGGTACCCCTTCATATGTAGCATCTTTTAAAATAGCAACATGATTGTTAATGAAATTTTCTTTGATTTCATTGGCATGTGCTTTAGATCCAGTTATTCTGAAAGTAATTGGTAAATTATCTTGACAATGTTTCTTGAAAGTATCCCATTCATCATCAGGAATGACATTTAATGCCTTATAATATTTTTCCCATTTTACATTTTCTCTATCGAATTCAACCCATGATGGACCTCTGTCTCCACCAGACCCAACGGGAGCTCTTCCTTTATTGTTCTTATAATTACGTTTACCCATTTTGATTAAAGAAGTACTGAAGCGTTTGATCATAAAATGAGATGAGATGGCGATCACGTGAAGTTATTGGTTCGATGTGTAATATGCAGGTTTAAGAGAATCTCCAAGTACTGATTTTTTTTAAAAGTCTGATTACTTGGTTCTTCCAAATAATTTAACTTTGATTACTTGGTTCTTCCCAATACTTTAACTTTGATTACTTGGTTCTTCCCAATATTTATAAAACTTACTTGCTACTTCACATTTTTAAAACTCTGAATTGACATTTCAGCAATGTTATCGAACGGGCATTTAAACTAGAGATCAATTAGGGGTTCAAGTGAAGTTGTTCACAATTGATAAGCTTATCTACAACTGGGCCAGTTTCCGATTTTTCCACCTACGCGCATTTTTTCTAGCAATACGCAAGGTCTCGGTTTGCAGCAATTCGCAAGGTCTACGGTTTGTAGCTATGAAATGAACCCTGTATGATTGTATGAATATGATATAAGGTTGCAAAATTACGATGAATGAGAGTTTATTTGTCTTAAGGTACAATAAATTAGCAGACTCCCAAGTGTTATCTAGATTATTGGAAGTTGCAAAGTTCGAAGATGTCCAATATAATACAGAAGGCTTACAAGCTTTGATACTGCTGAAGGTGATAGACAAGCCATAAATTGCAAATTACGGTAACTGGGGTTAGCTTTGTAAATGATATTAATGTGTTGGTTACCTAGGTAACTGTAAATGTTATATAAGCTAATTCATATATTACTAGATAAAGCAGAGTCTTACATAGTAATTCCTAGAGGTGCGACCATAGCAATCATAATATATGGTTGCTATGTACAACAAAGGACACGAGCAAAGGATCACAATCGTATTACATCCCCCCCAGTTAGCAGTATAACAGGAAGCCTATGTTGATCAACATGTGCTTGAAGCAAAGCTTGAGCGGAGCGTTTGAGGTCACTGGCGCGCACTTTGAAAAGTACGTCAAAGGAATATCCTTTGCCTCTTTTGTGGTGACAACAAGTTTTTGAATCTCCATTTCAACTTGACAAGGTAGCTTTGTAATTCGGGATTTCCGAATGGGGCTCGAATAGTATCAGCTGGTATGTTTTTAAAAAGACGCAATTGACTGATGTGAAAGATATTAGAGGAGTGAGGACGGAGGAAGTTCAAGTTCATAATTGAGTGGTGAATGTTTGGTGAGAATCTGGAAAGGACCAACATAACGTCCACGAAGTTTAGGGGCTAAGTCTTTAAATCGAACATCAGGGATTTTGTGCAATAATCTAAAACCAAAGGATTTCTGCTCAAAAAGTTCCAACCAATAATGACATCGTGTGCTAAAGTCGGAACTACATAAAATGCAGTGGAAAGGCGATGACCACCAATAGTAAATTTGCAGTGTGCTATCAAGGCAGGGTGTACAACAATGGACTTGTCTGCGAGACGGACACTAATAGTTGTTTCTCTTGTACTAGGAACTATCTTAAAATTGTTTTTGATAGCAACATCAGTCCTGATGTAACTGAAGGTAGACCCAGTTCCAAAAAGTGTGGATAATTTAGCCGATTGTCTGTTGTTGTAAAAAGTTACAGAGGCTATAGGAAGGGCTGTTACTTCCCCATTTGAATAGGAGCCTTGGTGGCCGAAACATGCGGTAGTTTGTGTGTTCTTTTTAGTAGAAGTAGTCCTTCTGGTAGAACCAGTACTCTTTGAAGGAGTAGACTTAGTCCTTCTGGTAGAAACAGTACCCTTTGAAGGAGTAGACATGGTTTCAATAGGGACGGTGACATACTTATCTAAGTTCTCGAAGAGAATGTGGAGGAATTCGTTCACAGGGTCAGCAGGAGCAGGGGACAAATTAGCCACTTCTTGAGCATGGACTAACATTCCCAGTGTCAATTTAGGTAAACGTGCGAATGCGACAGTTAAAAACACACGAACTGTTTCGACGCTGAGAACAGCGATGAGACCGCTTTCTTTAACCAAATAGTCGAGTACGTTTACGACGTCGTCGTACTTACTGCATTTATTTGCTGTTGCAAGGTATACCAAAGCCTTAACTTCGCGTTCACCTTGTGGACGACCATATTCTTCTATGAAGGTGATGGCGTCGTATGGGTTGGGGAATTGACGTGCTTCTTCAAGTGCTGCGACTGCTACGTTATTCGTCAAACATGAATGTTGAACGGCGGTGATGAATTCATCTGTAGACACATTGTTATTGCGGAGTGCGGCTTTCAATTCCTTTACCTGAGCGGTACGAGATGTTATCAAGGAAAATCTTTTAGGATAAGTAAATCTTGAAGTTCTCATAGTGTGAGTATCAATGTTTGCTTGAATGAGAACGCGGTTCATAGCAACCTGTCGCTCGGCCAAGCCAGTTGCGATTAACTTTCTACCTTCTGCCAATGCAGCTGTATTGGCTTGCGTGGTTGCGATCAACTCGTTAAGTCGAGTCATCGGAACAGACATTTCTTCAACTTTAAGATCGTCGGTAGCGTGATCAGACGAGTCACCGAAGATGATTTGCCCAGAACTATTATCTGAACTCAGTTCTTGGAATCTGAGACCCATTGTTGGACTTATTATTTATCTAACTGTATAGTGTATGTCTGGTTTGTATAAAAGCAAGGCACGACCTCCATGTGTTGGTTGCGTAAGTAACCGTAGATGTTATACAAGCTCATTCATACTAGATAAAGCAGAGTCTTATATAGTAATTCCTAGAGGTGCGACCATAGCAATCATAAAATATGGTTGCTAGGTACAACAAAGGACACGCCTCGAGCAAAGGATCGCAATCGTATTACAAAGATCCATTAATTTCCTTACAGTAAACTGAAAACGTAGGCCCGAGCAAAGACTAGAGGTTGCATTTGTTCAAGTATATCATTTGAGATCCTTCAATAGTTGGCTCAATTCACACATACAAAAAGGATGAAAAATGCAGCCCCTTGAATTCGAACACCTCTCACTTTTCTGATTGAAGAATTCCCACTGCGCCATGAAAATCGCCAATTTACTATGTATTTGTAGACCTATGAATGTTGTCCACAGAATGCTAAAAATGGTGAACTAACATTTGGAATTGATTAATTATTGCCTTGTGAGAGTTATACTAAACTCTCATGGTCTTCTTTCATCTAAATTTTGAAATTCTTCTCCTTTGAAACTTTGGAAATAGTCTAAGAATTTGTTCAATTACTTTGGAAAAATCAAGATATAGTTTCCAAGGAATACTAAAAAGAATACGTTGACTATTCACAAAATTCCTTATAACTGTAGAACTGTTAATTATGGCTGCCTCACTACCCTTTTAGCAACCTTAATTAACTCCCATTAATAAGTTCAAGCTTGATAACCCATCAGCCATTGATTCTTTAATGGTTGCAAATTTCAAAATCAAATCTGAGCTAAATCAAACTCAGAAATGTAGGACAAACAAAGTTTAGTTCTGACGTTTTACCTCATCTGTTGTGTTCTGTTCTCGCTTGAAATAGTACAAAACTCTCCAACTAGTTGCGGGAGAAAAGGTTGCCTTAGAGGCTTGGAGGATAGTGAAAGTTTCACTAAAACTCCACTTGTAAACACTTTTCCATAATTATTTGGCTTTTCCAGGAAGTGGATTATCTGTAGTCCAACATAATGGGACATGTTTGTTGTCCCACCAAATTAAGAAATCTTAAAACAATGCCCCCATTGTGAAGATTTGGACAGAAGGGTCCGTCCGTATTAGGGTATATTACTAGCTTTGTGAGATTGGTTGTTTCGTCATATTTCTAGTTTTGTAGGATTAGATGTTTTGCCACATAACTCTTTGTTGATCTTATTGTTCCAATTGCTACTCATTTAAGGAATTTGGTAATTCTGAGGGGCTGACTTCTAAGTAGTAAGTTACTGACAACTAAGGTTAAAGTACAAGTACCTGCTCACACACATCTCTAACAAATACCACACAATTCCGGCTGCGAGTGAAACTTCACATTATACTCTACTCACCCAAGTGGGGAGCAATATAAAAGAGTATGATTTGAAGTCTTAATAAGTCTTTAAGTCTTTCCATGTCATTCAGAAAATATCCCTATGAAGGTACGAATGAATAAGAACAAGATAAGAACAAGAAGGAAATCGTACCTAAGGGATACAATATACGGGACGCAATCAAAAGTTACCAAGGCAGGCAATTAAAAGTTACCAAGGGAGGCAATTAAAGTTACCAAGTTAAATATAATGCATCTTTAAAACAATAGCCCAGGTGACGTATCACGTAAAAGTGGATGGTTCAAAGTCGCGCGCCATCTTACCACAATTTTGTTCTTTCGCAGCCTTCACCTTTTTATTTCTTACATGTCATCAGGCAAACGTATAAGTGGGATTGTAAGTAGATCATCAAGATACCGAGTGCTTTATTATACAACAGTGTTACTTGTCGAATCGTTGCGTGATTATGCACCTAATTTTTCTTTAACTTACACAGATGACCATCTAGTATACTCGCTATGCTCACACTGAACATACTAACATCAGATCTTAATAGGCCTATCATACAAATCAAACCTACTACATTATTACACCCTCATCTCAAATCAGGGTCTAATGCTATGTATCCTACTAAGCATTCATTTGGTCAAGTGGATTGTGTTTGGTAAATTAACACCTCAAGAGATCAAGACGATCCGTAATAAGATTGGGTATACGGTTTGGGAATTTTTCATTGGATTTACTATCTTTTATTGTAAATGCTTTTCATTCGATATCAATCTTATTCGTCATGAATTATTCAAATATGCTGGGTTATTTGTCTGCGTATTGCTCCTCAAGAGTTTTCATTATTTATCTCAAGAGAGAGTCTTGAAAGAACATGTACATATCAAATACGTGAAAAGATTCTCAATGGGATTAGTGCTACTAAATCTAATCGATGGATTATTGGTATTCAAATTCTTCTATGAAGTCTTTTCCAAGTATTCAAAAGTATCTTTTAAAGAGAACATTCTATTATCCATCTTTGGTTTTGAAATCTTGAAGATTTTCCCGTTGATCATCTCAACTTCCTTGAAATTCATGTTGAATCTTCATCAAGATAAATACTCCGAAGAGACAAGATTTAGAATCAATAACTTATTGGATTTTCTGGTCAACCTAATAAGATTCGGTATGGTTTGCGTGTTCTCGGTAATATTCTTGTACTTTTATACTTTTCCATTCCATATCTTACCTTCTAGTTACAACACTTTTCGGTTACTCATAGATATCTCAAGAAACCTAGTCAATTTTAGAAGGAAGAAGATTGTCTTGAGAAAGTTAAAGAAGGTTGATGGAGGTGGAGATCGGTGCGTTGTTTGCTTTGAATCTTTGGATAATGATGTCAGAGTCTTGGGATGTGGGCATGATTTTCATTATGATTGTTTGAGTCATTGGTTTGATAAGAGTTGGAGTTGTCCTATTTGTAGAAGGAGTGTAAATGGTGAGAGATGTGGACCCATTCGGCAGCGAACCGTTTACATCTAAAGCATGTTCATACTAGGACTACCCAATCAAACTAGCACCACCTGCTCAAGTTAGTCCTACCCACTCAAACACACTACCCTACTCGACCCAAGGTCTGGGCAAAAGTGCCTATACCCAGTCCCCATGCGTAAATCGATCTAAAAATACGACTTTTCAAATCCCTTTATGATGTTGAATCTATCATGCAACTCGTCTTACAAAGTCTGGAACTAGTTATGGCGTCTCCCCAGCTGCTCCATTCACAAGCAGGTTCTTGTTGGCTTGGAGCAGATGGAATTTAAGGCGATACCAGTAGATCATATATATGCCCAAGGTGATCATATATACTGCCCAAGGTGATCATATATACTGCCCAAGGTGATCATATATACTGCCCAAGGTGATCATATATACTGCCCAAGGTGATCATATATACTGCCCAAGGTGGTGTATGAAAGATGGCCCCTTCATTTCCAATACCATTCTCATTATCCAAGCATCCTACTTGGACGTTGCATTTATATAAATTGTGGTCTCTCATATGTTCAATAAAATTGGAAATGTGTTTAGTTTGAGAGTCTTGTAAGTTAACTTGAATCCTTTCACAGGGTTACCAATGAGAGTGTGTAAAACTTGTAAGGAATTTTGATTGGACAGGGTTGGCATTTGGTGAACTTGAATTCAAAATAACTATGTATCCAGAATAAACACAATAGTAATGTCCCTAGTTCAAGAATCACCGCGTTAGAAAACCGCACAATGACTTAAGAGGCAGTTGCAAAAAGAACCAACAATGGATAATCCCCCCAGAACCGCTGTAGAAATGTGAACAAACCACTGTGAAGAAATATTGAAGAAGCAGAAAATCATAAACTCCCAAAGGGCATTCAAAAAAACTCGGACCATTCGATATGCGTTATCGAGGTGTGCCTCGTATATTATAATACATCAAGAATTAAACCTAAAAATACTCCCCATTCGAACTAGCTATTCCAACCGTAAGCCCTTCGATATCATCATCCACACCAACCTCAATCGGTATTTCACCCCTAGCATCCTCTCCAATAAACTCGGTATATCTATATACATCATTTACATGCTTTTCTATACTCTCTTTTTTCACTCCATTTGAGTTTGCATCAATAATAGGAAGATTCGGTGAGTCTTTGAGGTTTACGTCCACATGCTGTACATCATCTTGTATATGACTTATGTTATTCAAATTATCATGATCTTCCTTGTGAAACTCTTCTTTATTAAAATGTTCCTTATTGAAGTCTTGGTGTACTTCACCATCCTTATCTTGATAATTCGTCTCATAATCTTGTTTGTCTTGATAATCGAAATGTTTTTCTTCATATATATGCTTTTCTTCATATTGGAAATTTTGAGTTGGAGTAGACGTTGAAGAATCACTTGCTTCCTCGCCATCTACATCTGGAGTTTCCGAATGTCTTTGTTGTTGTTCTATTTCTGCAGCTGCCAAAGCTGCTTGTTTAGCTTGTTTTTTGGTAATTCTAGTTTCACCTCTTTCTTGTCTTAACGCCTGTTGTTCTCTATATTTGGCCAAATAAATCTTCAAAACTTCCGCATAGTTTTCAAAGCCTAAATCATGCATTGAATATAAGATATCTTCACCGTTGATTGTTTTCCTCTTTTCTCGAAGACATTTATCTGAAGCTTCCGATGTTATAAATGAAATGAATTCAGAAACACATTCTTGCATACATTCTTTTGCATCCTTAGATACTTTGGCGGTTGATGGAAGCGTGTTTTTCATTAACCTAGCAACGTTGGCAATTGGTAACCAACGATCTTGTTCACGCAATTCAACATCATGATGGTTTATATTTGGGTCCATGTTGTGGTTGAAAATTTTATTTTTCGTTGCTTCGGATTGTTTGGTGTTTGGTGAGAACATTTGATCATAGAATAGATTGTATTGATACATTGGTAACATTAAGGTCTACGTAAGCTTTCAAAGATCTTTATCAATTTAGACACTTAAGCTGCATCTTCCCCAAATTTAATTTAACCAGAGTAAATCACAGTACAAATCACTATCACTATGACAGAATCGATGCTAACAAAATCAACTAATGGTGCTACATTCCTTATATTAGTTCAATTCATAACCAAATTATTAACCTTCCTGTTGAATCAAATCTTAATAAGATACATTTCACCAAAGAGTTTTGGACTATCAACTTACTTGGAATTTTTGGTTTCAACCGTCTTATTTTTCAGTAGAGAGGGTGAAAGATTGTCTATTCAAAGAACTGAGATTGTAGAGGAGGTGGAAGCTGCAGAGAAAGTTAAGGAGATAAATACTCCAGGAACTAGTTCAGCATCTGTCAATACTCTTCAAAGTATAATCAACTTTGGTTTCATACCTTTAATAATAGGTATACCGTTGTCAATTGTTATTTTCTATTGGCAATTCCAGTCTGATTTATTTCAGAATACTTTATTCCATTTGAAGCATTACCAGTTGACAATTGGATTCATTTGGTCACTGATCTTAATGGAACTTCTAATTGAACCAATATATGCAATAAATCAATTTGAATTGAACTTCAAGAGAAGATCTCAATTCGAAGGAATTGCAGTCTTTTTGAAGTGTATAGTTACATTTGGATTTATTATCTTCTTCAAGAAATATAACTTGGATGAGGGACTTGCCATTTTAGCATTTGCATTAGGTCAATTCGGTTATTCCGCAACATTATTTATAAGGTATTTTTGGAGTCTTCATCAAGATAATCAATTGAAACAACAAGATGAAAAATTGCATTATTCAATCAAAAAACTTCAATCAGGAGGATACTTCGATACAAAAATCCTTTCAATCTGGAAAAGTTTATTTATTCAAATGATCTTTAAACAATTCTTAACTGAAGGTGATAAATTTTTAATCAACTACCTCTGTACAGTTGAAGAACAAGGTATTTATTCCATAGTTACAAACTATGGTTCAATCATTGCAAGATTGATCTTACAACCAATCGAAGAATCTGTGAGATTATTATTCACAAGGTTGCTTTCTAAAGGGGATAATGATAAGAAATCAATCCAAGAATCGTATACATTAATGAAATATTTAAGTATCTTTTATTTGAATTTGTCCATCTTAATTATGCTTGGAGGTGTTACCAATGCATCTTATTTATTGAAATTTGTGCTTGGAGGTGAAGTTTGGTCAAAGACTAATGTATTTGAAATCTTTCCTCAATACGTTCTTTATATACCATTCCTTGCGTTTAATGGGATTCTAGAAGCACTTTTCAGTAGCATTGCAACGGAAAGAGATATTCAAGGTTTTTCCTATTTCATGACTTTACTGACCTTAATTGTTTTGATTTCACTGTATGTTTCTATCCAACATTATAAGCTAGGTTTAACTGGTCTTATTTTATCTAATGGGATCAATATGTCATTAAGAATAGGTTATTGTTATTTTGCCATCAAGTCATTTTACAAAAGATTCAATGCGTTTGTGTTGATCAATTACATTAAGTATCCAATTGCTATAGCTTTGATATTGGAATTTATTCAAATTAAGTTTATCTTAAGAGAGACTTATACTTCATCATTTAATGAATTTGTTAAAAGTGTTTGCATTTGCTTAGTATGTTTGGTTGGTTTAGCTTACCTTGAGCGTGATGTTTTGTTATCAAAGTTGCATTCTTTTAGAATTAAGAGAGATTGATCTTTCACAAGCCATAGATCTAATAAAATCATTAACAACTATACTGTAACCCTAGTAAAGCTATCCCACCTTGTAGTATCAAAAAAAGAAATTGAGTTGTCACACTTGTAACTTAAACTCACCCAGAAACTCGTGTGCATTCCTTATCGCCTCCTTACGGGTAACAGCCTGTGCTGAATTGCTTCCCTCCAGTGTATTGTTACTCATTACCAGATCAAGATGGATTGATTACTCAAATCTTCTATGATCATACCGTAAGAATCGAACCGGACTCACGACGCCAAGTCAAAGTAAAGTTCACAATCAGTGCGCTTCTGCCAAAGGCCATCACAGCCAAAAACTTGGGTTTTTATTAAGCCATATTAAACAAATTGGGCTTATATACAGGATGGCCTTTTTATATGAAGATGAGAATGAAGAGAATCAAATGCCAATATGGAACTCCTGGAATCTGTTGATAATCTAGCTAAAGCTATTGTTGAAAAGACAAAGGAATTAGATCAATTGAAGAAAGACTATGAGAGCAAGTTAAGAATTGTGAATAAGTATATTCAACAACAGATTGATCTGAAAACTGAGGAGAGTGAAAAGTCCATATCAACCCAAGCACTGGTTAGTTCAGCTTCAACTATAACAAAGACTATAACGGAAGAAGAATTCAGGCGAGAGATCTCAAGTATCAAATGCTCCAAGTGTTCGAATGAGGATCCTATAAATCCTAACTTCATATTAATCCCAAGGTATCTAATACAGGTTGAGATACCACCGATTGCGACTACTGTTAAACCAATTGGGACTACTCTTGAAAGGTTGTCACTTAATCAAGAACGAAAAAATAAGCCAGCAAAGAGGATTTGTTCTTATTGCAAGAAGCAAGGTCATTCTAGAGGGAAGTGTCTTGACCGACTTTCCAAGCCAGTGGATTCTACTTGAATTTTCTTGATCTACATTTACATTTGGTACATAGTACATATATTCTATAATACACTCACGAACCTAGCTTCTCTAAGATTCAGATTTGATAGTTTTATGTAGACATACAGATTGATGACTTTTACATGGTCTTCATGAAACATCGCTGTATGTAAGCTACTGTATAAGGTCAGCTTCAAGTAATCTCAATGATGCCAGATAATACCATATCACCAAGTTATATCACTGCAATCTTATATTCTAATTTCATATAACTTACAAGTTATTATCCCTATACCCTTCTTCATCGATTCATGTAATCTTCTACTTTGCAGATTGAGCCATTGCTTCTATAATTTGTTAGTAATAATTCTCTCTTGATCCTTTGTAAATTCAACTTAAACTACATTTCAATAACCTCAGCCTAAGCTCTGTTCTCATATTAACATACCTCTCCTTGACGCATCTTGTAACAAAGTACAGTCAATTGAATTTGGGCTCAAATGTACGTAACGTACGGTCGAACCTCTTATGAATAAATTCTTCACCGCATCTAAGTGTGGATATTTATTGGCATTTACACATGATATATTATCCAATTTCAAGTTTAAAAATTGATCCACGGATTTCAACACCCCTTTAATTTCTATATCATTCTTTAACTCAACGGTTACCTCTTGATCAACAAGGGTTTTAAAGAAACTGAAGAATAACATTAGGTACTGGGGGATTAATCTGGAGGAAGAAAAAAAATATCCCAAATGGTCGTGCGGGTGGTTCAAATGACATGAAACTTAGGCGTATTACGTGTGCTAGGACGTAGTCTGGATTATATATCTTGAGGTGCTTCCAAGTATTAGAGAGGTTCACAATGATACCTTTTTTATGAAATTGGATGAAAGAAGTAATCTTCATAAAATTTTGAATATACTAATATTGTGAGATTCAGTTAAGTGTAAAATTTGATTGAAGTTGGATGCAAATCATACCTTTGTAAAGCGCCAGTTGAAGTACATTATTCTATTAGGTGTGCTTGCTAACTTGAGAACTTTTTCAAAAAAATTATTTCATTTTGCAGCCAAATTTTTCTAATTCCTGAGTAAAGTTTTGAATTATTCAAAAGTAATTGGAGCAGATAATAAATTAATAAAAAATATCAAAAATGGTTATAACAGAAGTCTATCTTCTATTGAAATCTTTTCATGAAGTCTCTCTTTCTTTAATTGTATATTCTTATCAATTAATATCACTACTATGCCTAGATAAAGGTAGTACATGGCATAAACTGGAGATGTCAATTCTGGTCCTAAAGATGCTGAATTGTTCAACTTAATATCTTTTTGACCACCTTTCACAAGCGGGGTGAAAAAAAAGGTCTATAAGTTAGTGTAAACTACAAATTATGGTGTGAAGGAAGATATCAAAACATTTTCAGAAAATCAAATTATTTAAGGCTACTTGAACTACCTAACTAGTGCAGAATAATATTCAACAAATGGGTGGTTGGTGTAATGGTAACATATCTGCCTTCCAAGCAGGTGCCATGGGTTCGATTCCCGTACCACTCATCATTTTTTTTTTACAAAAGTCGCGAAGTTCTGTTTGCAGCCAAAGGAGAGTGAAGCAGACAGTGTAAGGATTATTTTATTGAATAAGTTTATGTCTAGTAATATAGAATCAATTTCATATCTTTAAAACTGCCCCATCATAAAAACACCTTCGACATGATCTACACATATTTTATTGTTCATGATTAATCTAAATATCTGGGATGTCATGGAAGAAAGAATTTGGATCATTAAATGGATCAGCACCATAACAGAACTCATATTGTGAGGTAGTAAAATTCTTCGAAATACCCCTTCTTTCCTCGAAAGGATTACTACCAACATCCATGTTGAGACTAGAATTGTAGGGTTCCAAATCAAAATCCTCTTTACTCTCACCAATAAAAGGATCAATTGTCTTCGGGATATATCGTTGATCTTCATCTTCATATATTTGAAATTGGGGGTTGTGAATACAATTGAGTCCATTCGGATCTTCCAACTCAAAGTCAAACATATCTTCAGCATACATACGGTCAGTAATTGTCATTTTCCTCATCCAACTAACAGCTTGTTCGGAAATATGTCTTGAGGTTTTTGTCTTTTCATGTCTAATGATTGGACTTGATGGCAATGATATGGTTGGGTGTAATATATGGCTTTTGGGGATGTTAAAGATAGTATGGCGATTGAATGGACTTGTAAAGTCTAAGCTTAGAGATTGATTTGGAGTGCTTAATTTTGAAGTTTGACTTATATATGTGGATGTATGATGACTTGTTGCATGCATTTGACTTGTCGCATGCATTGGACTTGTTGTATTAATTTGACTTGATTCAGTATCCACTGTTTCTGTATAGTTGAATTCCAGTTGAGTACCTTCCAGTTGGGTACCAGCAGTAACTTGAGTCTCTTTATCAAAGCCTTCCTTTGGAAGGACAGCCCCATTCAATTTTGATTTTTCAAAATCAATCCTTTCAGAAAGAAGCGGTTCATCATATTTAGAATCAACTTCCATAATCATAAAATTTTCCGTTATAGCTTCATCCATGAACTTTGATTTCTCCCGCAACATTGGGTCCACCAAAGCTGAATTTACTGTTGTTATGGTATCTTTTGACTCTATTACTTTTACTGTCTTCTCTTCAGGAATGATTGAAAGCCTTTTCAAATTGTTCCGCTTTTCACCTAAAGATTTCTTTGGAAACTCCAGAGCGTCATTTAATCTTCTAATCTTTAACGGTTTGCAATTGTCGTCCTTCAATTTTATTCCCACATAATTTGATGGAGATCTTCCACGTATTATCAAAGGAGGAGTTTGTGATTTAGCAATTAAAACCATTTCACCATTGGCCAAATTACCAGTCAATTCAATTTCCAATCGAAAGCGTCGTCCTACTGAGCCAATAGAACGTATATTAATTTCCGAAGAAAATTGAACTCTTTCATACCGTGCTACCTTGGCAATATTATCAGGGTAAGTTGATAATATCGACTTTTCATCAAAATCACATTTATCTACAAAAAACAACCTATTGTATGCTTCAATTTTATCCATGTTCCGAACATTGGCACTTTCTTTAACAGTTATATGATGAGGTAAATCACCTGGTATAATGGGATATACTGGGGGAATACCCTGAGGACCATGATCTCGCTTTGCTGTATGTTGTATTAATTGAACAAGTTCACCATCTTGGCAACATCTTGAGACAAGACCCATGGAAAAAGAGTAGATTTCAACTCCTCCAAAAGTATGGAACTTTTCCCTTCTCACAATATCATTGTCGAAATTATCGAATCCAAAACCAGCAACCAAAGTAAAATAATTTCTCTTATAACCAAGCCATTCGCCTTCAGTAAATTCATAACCTCTATCAATTCTCGCCTTAATTGTGGGGAACACCTCTTGTTTTGAAGAGGAGATGAAAATGGGATTTTCATATATTGTTTCTTCAAATGGAGGGCCAACTTTGTATTGTTGACCTGATCTAGGGGCTGATTTCAGACGAATCTTGGAAGTTTCTGAAAACTTTTTATTTTGCCTTGGAGGAATGTTGTTTTGTTGTAAAGGGTTTGTCATGGGTTAAGCGCTGTTTACAAATGAGATTTGTTTTCGCAGCCAAATAATCCGGTGCAGCATTGAGGTGCATATACGAGGTGACCTTGCAGTTGACTTAAACCAATCATCCAAACTAATATTAACATCAAATTTTAATCGTAACTAACCATTTATGTCAAAATAACTCTAATCCTAACAAACCATTCATATCAAACTAACTCAAACTCTAACAAGCCATTCATATTAACTCTAATCCTAACAAACGAAGACCATTAATACCCACCTCTTTTATCTCAAGATTGTAAAAATGTAGCTTCTTAATTTATAATCACAACACAAATTGTTAAGAATCACCTGAACTCTTCATTTACTCAGTATTCATCAGATAACTTGTACTTTTGACGCAAGTTTAAAATGAAACACACTATATAGACTTATCAATTAAAACCCCTCAGTCTAAATGCTTACATAAATCCACCTCCTTCTAAACACACCCTCAGATAAAATCCACCTTCTTTCACGACTGTTTTTAAACATCTTATTTTGCAGCCAAAAACTTCTCCCGCACACGACTCATCTCATTACATACGATTTTTCACAGTAGTAACATTCAGTACATTCACGTCATGGTTAAAAAAGCTATTGATTCACGTATCCCGGCCCTTATCCGTAATGGGGCTCAACTGAAGGAGAGAAGTTTCTTCTTTATTGTTGGAGACAAAGCACGTAATCAACTTCCAAACTTACATTATTTGATGATGTCTGCTGATTTAAAGATGAATAAATCAGTGATGTGGGCATATAAGAAGAAATTATTGGGGTTTACATCTCATAGACAGAAGAGAGAACAAAAGATCAAAAAGGAAATCAAAAGAGGAAATAGAGATGTCAATGATCAAGATCCATTTGAAGCATTTATTTCCAACCAACAAATCAGATATGTCTATTATAAAGAGACTGAAAAGATCTTGGGGAATACATATGGGATGTGTATCTTACAAGATTTTGAAGGATTAACACCCAATTTGTTAGCCAGAACCATTGAAACGGTGGAAGGTGGTGGATTAGTGGTGATTTTATTAAAGTCCATGACTTCTTTAAAACAATTGTATACTATGTCCATGGATATTCATTCTAGATATAGAACCGAAGCTCACGATGATGTTGTTGCAAGATTCAATGAAAGATTTTTATTATCATTAGGATCCAATACAAATTGTTTGGTTGTAGATGATGAATTGAATGTTTTACCAATATCTGGAGGTAAACATTTGAAGCCATTACCACCAGCAGACGATGATGAACTCACTCCAAATGCAAGAGAATTAAAAGAATTAAAAGAAAGTTTGGAAGATGTACAACCTGCTGGTTCATTAGTTGGGTTGTCCAAAACAGTAAACCAAGCACAAGCCATATTAACCTTTATTGATGTTATATCCGAGAAGACTTTAAAAACCACCGTAACTTTAACCGCAGGTAGAGGTCGTGGTAAGTCTGCAGCTTTAGGGATTTCCATGGCTGCTGCGATTTCTCATGGATATTCAAATATCTTTGTAACCTCCCCATCACCAGAGAATTTGAAAACTTTATTTGATTTTGTTTTTAAAGGTTTTGATGCATTGGGATACACTGAACATTTAGATTATGATATTGTTCAATCAACAAACCCAGCATTTAACAAAGCTATTGTTAGAGTAGATGTTAAAAGAGGTCATCGTCAAACCATTCAATATATATCTCCAAATGACCATCATGTTTTAGGTCAAGCTGAATTGGTAGTTATTGATGAAGCTGCTGCCATTCCTTTACCTATAGTCAAGAAATTGTTTGGACCATATTTGATTTTCATGTCTTCAACTATAAATGGTTATGAAGGTACTGGTAGATCTTTATCCTTGAAATTAATTGAACAATTACGTCAAAATAGCAACAAACAAGATGGTCAAGCCTATAACAGAAACTTGAAAGAAGTTGTATTGGATGAACCAATTAGATATGCTCCAGGAGACCCTGTTGAAAAATGGTTGAACAAGCTCTTATGTTTGGATGCTTCATTAACTAAAACAACTTCCAAAGGAACTCCTCATCCTTCCCAATGTAATTTATTTTATGTTAATAGGGATACCCTTTTTTCATACCATCCTGTTTCGGAAACCTTCTTACAAAAAATGATGGCCCTTTATGTTTCTTCACATTATAAAAACTCCCCCAATGATTTGCAATTAATGAGTGATGCTCCAGCACATCAATTATATGTTTTGTTACCGCCAATTGCGGAAGGTGACAATAGGATCCCAGACCCATTGTGTGTGATTCAATTGGCATTAGAAGGAGAGATTTCAAAGGAGAGTGTACGCAAATCTTTAAGTCGTGGTCAAAGAGCAGGAGGAGATTTGATTCCTTGGTTGATTTCTCAACAATTCCAAGATGAAGAGTTTGCAAGTTTATCTGGAGCTAGAATCGTTAGAATTGCAACCAACCCTGAATATAGTGGAATGGGTTATGGTTCAAGAGCAGTCGAATTATTGCAAGATTATTTCCAAGGGAAATTCACAGATATCAGTGAATCTTCTGAATTGAATGATCATACTTTAACTAGAGTCACAGATAAAGAATTGGCCAGTTCCACATTGAAGGATGAAATCAAACTAAGAGATGCTAAATCTTTACCTCCATTATTATTGAAGTTATCAGAAAAGGCTCCATACTATTTGCATTATCTTGGTGTTTCATATGGTTTAACTCCACAATTACACAAGTTTTGGAAAAAATCAGGATTCGTACCTGTTTATTTAAGACAAACTTCCAATGAGTTGACCGGTGAACATACTTCGGTAATGTTGAACGTTTTACAAGGTAGAGAAAATGCTTGGTTAGAGGAATTCTCCAAGGATTTCCATAAAAGATTCTTACAATTATTATCGTATGAATTTAAGAAATTCCCAGCACTGCAATCCTTAGGAATAATTGAGGCTATTGAGGTTGGAGAAGATATTAAAACACTTAAAAAGATATCTAGAGATGAATTAGATGCTGTTTTATCACCCTTTGATTTAAAGAGATTGGAGTCATATGCCAATAACTTATTGGATTACCATGTTATTGTGGATATGTTACCATTCTTAGCACAGATCTACTTTTCCAAGAGAACTGGAAATGACATCTCCTTATCATCTGTTCAGTCTGCAATTTTACTTGCCATTGGATTACAACGTAAAGACATTGATCAAGTATCAAAAGAATTGAACTTACCAAGTAATCAATCAATGGCAATGTTTGCTAAGATTGTTCGTAAATTTTCAACTTTCTTCCGTAGTGTTTTAAGTCAAGCTATTGAAAGTGAAATGCCTGAATTGGAAGATGAAGCTGTGAAAGAAATGGAAGGTACTGCTGAATATGTTGATTACGAAGCCTTTGAACAGAAATTGGCTGATGATTTAGATGAAGCCGGGGATGAAGCATTACAAGAATTACGTACCAAGCAAAGAGAATTGATTAATGCTATTAATTTGGATAAATATGCAATCGATGAAGATGCTGACTGGAATGGTGCAGGAGAAGGTGTAAGTAAGGCTTTGAAGGGAAATACAACAGTCAGTGTTAAGAGTAAGAGTAAGAGGAAGACAGTTGAAAGTGCAGGTGATATTTTCGAACAAGAAATGAAGCTGGCCAAGAAGGCTAAGAAGTCGAAGAAGTAGTACAAGGTGAACTGAACGAGCCCAGTTGCAGGCCCTCAAGGTCCCATTTTGTAACCATGTATATTAATAAAAAGAATATAGAAAAAAGAATAGAAATATTGTAAGCGGAGGTTGTATCAATTAGCTAAGGTTGAATAGGAAGTTGTCTCTAGTGTCTATTATTCTATATGCCAAAAATGAGTATATAAGAAGATTCTGCCAAAGATTTCATGTTACCGTGTCATTGAATGTTCCTTCTCATTGAATGTTACCAGGTCATTGAATGTTCCCATGCACTCTAGGTACATTCCTCTTCAATATTCCCTAGGCCATTCCTCTTCCCTGGGCCATTCCTCTTCCTTAGGTCATTTCTCTTCCTTAGGGCATTTCTCTTCCCTGGGCCATTCCTCTTCTTTAGGTCATTCCTCTTCCCTGGGCCATTCCTCTTCCCTAGGTCATTTCTCTTCCCTGAGCCCAGGCCATTCCTCTTCCATACTCCCTAGGCCATTCTCTTCCCTAGGCCATGCCTGGGCCATTCCTCAACACTTACTAATTCATTGCAATCTCCTCAAGATCACTCCAACAGCCCACTTCGTCATATCATACAACGCAATTCCCTCATTTCTAAAACCATCTATACCCATGGAATTTAACAACCCAATATCAATCTCCCCATTAACTTCTTCATCTAAAAATAAATATTTATGGTTCTGCTCATAGGCTGGCCAAACTATATCTCTGAAATAATTCGGAGGATCAACCCAGAATCCCAGGTTAGTTACATAGCCTGATCTGCCTTCTCTTCTCTTCCGGAGAGTTTCAAAAGATGCATAAAAGAATAAAGAAATGTCAAATAACTCAATAAGCTCCGGATCATGGAAAAGCATGAATCCATCAATAAACACTATAGTTGTATCTTTTACATCAACTGTTTTCTGAAGTGATAATAACTCCTCAGATGTTAATTTCAACGTTGAGTCTGGCTCAATGGATTTTATATCGGAAGCTGCTCCTTGTTTTAAAATTGTTAAATGGTTTTTGAATCTAACAAAGTCTATGGCCTCTGGACAATCCCAGTTCTGTTCTCCAGTCAGAGTTAAAGGTATTTGATCATCATCCAAATAAAAATCATCTTGATGGATCAACTTGCTTTGGGGAAATACAGATTGAAGTACATTCGAACAAGTTGTTTTACCTGAGGATGATGGTCCTCCAAGCGCAATCAAGATGACTCGTTTCATGGTCTGGTTTGTGAGTCGTGTGCAGGTGATTTTGGCAGATAGTATGCGTCACGTGACTTGTCACGTGACCATTATGAGTAAAATTTTGCTGCAAAATTCCCATCACACGCGATTACGTAAGGTGAGTTGCAAATCTGCAAACATAAGCTGCAAAATTATTAAGGTGACATGTGAAGGGTTGCAGGATAATATTTTGCATGTGATAGGAAAGTTTAGAAGGTTTCGATGAGGAAGAATAATACGGACGAGAAGGCCGATGCCCATGAGAAGGCATTATGTATGAGGTAGAATAATACCCGATGATGAGAATAATACCCGATGAGAATAATACCCGATGATAGGTAATACCCGATGAGAATAATACCCGATGATTAATGCCCTATTATGAGGTAGAATCCGTGATGAGGTAGAATAATAGCGTGATGGCGTTAGTATACCCTCAAGAAGGTGATGGTGAAATTTCACAAGCTAGATTTGCATGTGCAAAAGTAAACTTAAATAGGAAGTCTATATGATCTAGAACTTGAACGATGTACATTATCCCCAGAGATGTTTATTTTGATTGAATGTAAAATAAGTTTTAATTCACACCCCCATTGTATTCCCTAATGAATTTGCACCCAAGTGGTGGTTAGAGAGCAGAAAAAAGGTCAGTAGGGCCATTCCAGATGATGAGGGTTGAAGAGTGGTATAGATGAAAGTTAAAGATGATGAAGGTTACAGTTTGATCTAGACACATGCAAACTTACTTGAGTGGTTGACAGGCGTACTAGGGTCAAAAGGTCATTCCAAATGGAGTTGGCGCAAGAGGTGCTATGCTAAGTATATTAATATTGAATTATTTATAGTTTAATGGGTACTAAAATAATCACTGGAGCAACGTTATCTAATATGGTGGGGTGTGATGTGGATTTCCCAAGTGGGATGAGGAGGATTTGAGGAGGTTGTTTTAGGTCCAGGTTGAAAGTGTTCTAAGTGAAGAGTTAGCTTCAAGTGAAGAGTTCAGCTTCAAGTGAAGAGGTATTCAGGTCCAAGTAAAGAGTTTATTCAGGTCCAAGTGAAGGGTTATTAGAGTGAGAGGTTAGTCAGCTTCATCCAAGAGCAAGTTCAAAGAGCAAGTCCAAAGAGCTACGTTCAAAGACCTACGTTCAAAGAGCTACAGTTCAGATATTATTTCACAAAAGTGGGATAAAATACCAATTTGCAGCCAAAGTTGATCAACAATCAATTGAAGTGTTAGGCGAATTCTAATACCATAACCATAGCTAAGATCTTACTTGGACACATTGTAATATGCACAACCGTCTTTACTAAGTCCGATCAATTCAGTTGCAAAAAAGCGTAGTTTATGTGGGATTGGAAATTGGATATTATGTATGTGGTGATAATGTGGTGATATTGGTAATGATATTGGTAATGATATTTGTGATGATATTGGTAATGATATTGGTAATGATATTGGTAATGATATTTGTGATGAAAATATGTGATGATATTGATGAGCAATTGTAATGATATTAATAGTCTTGTTACAGGTAGTTGATTACAATTGGAATTACATTGTTGGATAGACATTTGTTGAATAATGCGTGGAATGGAATTGGATCAAAAGAGGGATCAAGAGAATGTGGTTTTTAACCAAATTAGTATGTGGGAACAACAAACACGTTTGTGTGGGAGATTGCATGATTGAATGCAAGGAGTAGAAGTTAATTTTGGAGGTATAACATAGCCAAGGTACGGTATGTGAACAAGGGAAAGTTAGTCATTAAATGTCTTAACCAGAGATCAATTGATAACACAGTTTAAGCAGTTAAGCTACACAGTTAAGCTACAAACATACAGTTATACAGTTTGAGTATTATACCTTGATTGAGGTAATGATTGAGGGATTGAGGGGAGAATCGGAGGTGAAGTGCCGTTGACAACTCCGGTTCGTTGTTAAACTCCGGGGTTTGGTCGCTATTCCCAACAATCTCGACCCCAACATTCGTAAATATTATTTTTTGTGGACGGTGGTGGAGGAGGAGGTAGGAGGATGGAGATGTAGGAGGAGGAAGGTGGTGGTGGAGGAGGAAGGTGGTGGTGATGAAATGATTGGACTTGAGAATATCAACCTAAAGAAGAAGAAGAAGAAGAACAAGAAACAAGAGGCAAAAATGTGCTTAACATTAGGCAGAAATGTGCTTAAATTGAAACAGAGGAAGAATTTAAAGAGAAACATAAACCATAAACCATAAACCCAGGAAACTTTGAAGATAATCCTATGAGGAGGTACTTTGAAGATAACCATGAGGAGGTAACGTTGAAGTTAATACCGTGAAGAGGTAACTTTGAAGATAATACCATGGAGAGGGAAGATAATACCATGAAGTAACTTTGAAGATAATCCCAAGTTAACCTACAGAGTTAACCATGACTCCCGAGGTTAACCTATCATACTAAAACTCCCGAGGTTAACCTATCATACTAAAATAGATAAACTAAAATAAAAGATAACAAGTCATGGAAATTTGTGAAACCTAAGTAGATTGATAAAGGGATAAGGAGAGTACGGTTCGTGCTCATAAAAAAAGAATACGGAGGTCTAATAAAAAATGAATACGGACTAATAATAATTCTAATTTTACAAGTTAACCCTACTATTCCGTCTACATCATTCTCGTCTACAATTAATTGCTTCTTCCTCTCACATGGCCCCGGCATCATTTCATTTGCATCTTGCGCCGCATACAGGAATTGCCTACTCTGGTTAATAAGAATTTCCTGATATGAAGATCGAAAGTTGAATACGCGACATGCATGAAAGATAATAGCAGGCAAAGGCGCCACGCATATTTTTGCATCAATAACGAAGGCCACTATCGAACCGTTTATGGCAGTGAAGTATGTGATATTTCCTGTTTGCGATGGTATTGTGTTTGTGGAGTTGGTGAAAATAGTTTATATATATATAAAATTGGATCCTAACATTTTAAGATTAGAGTAACTAAGAATCTCACTATATACGTTTAACTACTGCTTGTATATGTACCTTCATCATAACAAGCTTAACTTGTCTTCGATAGATAAACTCATGAATGAACAAGATACAAATATTGAAGATAAGAAATCTCCTGTACCGAGATCATTTATAATAGAGGAGGCAAAGTACGAGGAGAAGACAAACCATGAAGTGACAAATAAGAAAATCCATCAAGAGGGTAAAGAGATCAATAAGAAAAATCATCAAGAGAAAGAGACAAATAAGAAAAACCATCAAGAGACAAAGTCACATAAGACAAATCAAACAAACAATCACAACAATAAAACACATCATTATGATTCATCAAAATCAATTCTAGATAATCATATTTCGGAAGTTTTAGGATTACCAAAAGATTTGATCTCAGCTAGTGAGTTTTGGCCTTATACCTCGGAAACTTTGAATGAATTGATTAAATTTAAAACTCAACAAGAATTCACTAAACAAGAAATTGCAAAACAACAACAATGTTTTGCTACTGTAGAAATGATGAAATTAGCAAAACAAATGAATATTACGAATGTATCTTTTGGTAGTTTGATGTCTCAAATGGGGGGTGCGAGTGAAGGTTTGAGTGGGAGTGGGTTGAGTGGGAGTGGGTTGACTGGGATTATGAGTGAAGGGATGAATGGGAGATTGAATGGAAATTCTGAAGGAAGGATTGAAGGAAGGAATAAGTCATCAGATTTACCAACTATTACAACAAATAACCTTCCAAGTGATAGTACATCAAATACATCCAATACTACGAATCCAAGTCCTATAAATTCCAATTCAGGTCATGTAAATCCAAACTCAAGTCATACGAATCATACCAATTCAAATGCCAATCCAAATCATACCAATCCAAATCATACCAATCCAAATCATACCAATCCAAATCATACCAATCCAAACCATACCAACCACACAAACCCCCCCATTTTAAACAACATCATACAACCAAGCTTTCCAGATAAAAGGAAATATTCCGATATTCATTTACCATCATTTCTGGAAACTGCCGAATCCATAAAAACGTTTTCGAGTACAATTGTATCTCCATTAAGATCACCAAATAAATCTCCAACAGGTCATAGAAGAATCATTTCAGATAGTAGTGAAGCTACCGTTAATACTTCACCTCCAGTGATTAAGAAATCCGTGGAACTGACTCTGCCATCTGCAACGCCCGTTTATCCTGTTTATTATACGGGATATCCTGTTCTTCCACAACAATTGTCTCAAAAGTTGACTCAACATCAACAAGTACCTCAACAATTACCTCCTCCTCAACTTCCTAATGATAAGTTAGGTTCTCCATATTCACAAAAATACCCATACCCGAATTATTATCAATATTATTCAACTTCCCCAACCTTGGGTTATGTTTTACCCCAAAAGCATCAGGATCAAGTTAAAAAACAAGCCGTACCTTCTCATCAATTTGAAACTTCAGATAGGTTTTCAGTAACTGAAGATGTTCCAAATAGAAAGAGGTCAAAGAGTAATAGTATAAACTTTATGATTACAACTCCAAAGAATCCTCCTGCAAGGAAGTACAATAATCCGAAGTGAGATGTAATAAGTATGTACTTTGTGAGTACATTATAGTGAAGTAATAAGTACATTATACTTTGTGAAGTTATAAGTACAAAGTACATTGAGAAGTGTGAAGAACATTGAGATATAGTGATGAACATTGATGATGAACAATTGATATAGTGAAGAAATCCATTGCATAAGGTGCATGAATAATCAAGGAAAGAAATAGACGAACATGTTTAGAACTGACAGTGACAGTAACTGTAACTGACAATAACTAACAGTAACTGTAACTGACAATAACTAACAGTAACTGACACTAACAGTAACTGATTTCTAAGTTAACTAGAGAATAAAGAAGTTGAAGAATTATCTTAGGAATTGAACAATGCTGTGCATCTACATCCTAATATGGTACTGTTTGTTGGACATGACTGGTCAGTCCAATCGGTTGTCAACTCAAGGTAATGCCTTATCTCAGAGCACATTCTGTATATTCGGCCGTACCTTTATTTCTTTTATACTCCTCTCAATATAGTTACTCCATTTTTACCCCTTTTTTATAGACATTCACTACTTTATTCCTGTAGGAACTTTTGCAACTGTTTAAGGAAATTTTTGACAAAGCTTAACAAACAATTGAACGGCAGAATCACAAATTGACATCTTCGACGGAATGTTGAGAAGTCGGAAATGTCATAAAATTTAAAGTAAAGATGATTTAACTTTAAGGTGATAAGTTGATAACTTTAAGGTGATAAGTTTGGATGATAACTTTAAAGGTGGTTCTATTATACAGCCCGTTCCTTCATTTTCCTCTTCCTTCATTTTCCTCTTCCTTCCTTATTCATTCCTATCCTTTATTATCTCCATATTTTCCTATTCCTATTATCTTCTTTATTTTCCTATTTAAATTCCTATTCCTTTATTCCTACCTAGTCATTGTTCACCTTACAATTTCACTCTCTGATGTAACTTTTATTTTATTATGGCTGCATAATTGGATGCAAATCACAGATCCGTAAAATATTCATTAATGTTTTCATTGGAGACGTAGTAATATTTTTAAGCTTATGATATGATATGACCAAAATTCAACAATAACGTCAGAACAAGGCGTTTTTCATGGTGTCTTTACAACCTTTCGTATAGTTAAGGGGGGATGACAGATGGTTATGGAGTTGATTTGGGGGTAAGAAAAGAAATAATTGAAATGCGGAGGTTGCAGATGAAAGAGGTTGCGAAAGGAAGTAAGGAAGTAAGGATAGCATAGGTGAAGCAATTTTGAAAGTGGCATTGTACAAGTTCAAAATTAGAAGTTTAAGTGGAAATTAAGGTAGTTTTGATTATTATTCGCTTATTCTTGTTCATCATTCTTTAGTATTTGCCTTCATATACCCTTTTTATTTTTATTACCTTATTCATATTTATATTCGTATTCTTGTTTATATTCTTATTTATATTCTTATTCTTATTCATATTCTCACTCCATCTCTTCTTCATATTCTTACTCCATCTCTTCTTCATATTCTCACTCCAACTTCCCTTCACATTCTCATTCCATCTCTTCTTTATATTCCCATCTCCCTTCTTCATATTCACCTACCTTACAATACCTTTTCAAGTGAAACATTCACACATCCCTAATACATCACTTGGCTGCCTTAATACATCAGTTGACTGCCTTAACAAGTCAATTGACTGCCTTAATACACTTGCCTGCCTTGAAATTGTCGCTTGTAAACTCCACTCACAGTCGAAAAATGGGTGCAAAATACTCGAAAACGCATCCATTCGGCATTAAAACTAAACGTATAAAACAATTTACCTCCGCTTTTAATAGTATGTAAGGGGGTTAGAGTTCGAATTAAACTATCAAATAGGCATTATAGTTTATCATTTAAGGAAATATTTAGCGGACCCAGAAAAGTGGAGGTGGGTGAAGTAAGAGAAGAAAGTGTAATGTAAGTAGAAATTTAAAGATTAAATGTATTTGAATATAACTTTGAACATATTAAACATCAATGCCACCATTTGACGATGGATTGGCATTCACCTTGAATCTAACGATTGATAATGAATAAGGAAATGCACAAGGCATGCACCAGGCGTGCACCATAAGGCAACCCATCATTGCATAAGGCACGCAGAATAAGACAATTTATAAGCCATTTCACAATGAATAAGGCATTACAAATAAGCCCATATAGCAATTAACTATGGAGTAACAAAACGCTATCACTTACTCCTCCCAGGTCTGCAGCATGTCTTGTTTCATCATAGATTGCCTATTATGGAAGTTTTTTTGGGACAAGACAATGATGAGTTTCAAAGTTGTTAAGTTTTTCCCCCACTTGCGCCTATCTCCAAAGGCGGGGTCAGAGTACACTAAGAGGTAAGGTTTAAGGGTTCATGGAGAGGAATGTTGTCCAAGATCGTTTGAAATGCCACTAATTCAAAACTTTGAAAATAGAAGGTTATTTGGGAAGGCCATAAGAGGAGGTTTTGGAACATAAGAGGAGGTTTTGGAACATAAGAGGAGGTTTTGGAACATAAGCGGAGCTTATGAGAGTTTATGGAGGCAGCTTATAGGGTATTATGGGAGTATGGAGCTTATGAAGCTTGGGAGCTTAGCTTAGTATAAGCTCCATATACTCCCATAAGAGGAATTGGAGTTTATGGAGCTTGGGAGCTTAGCTTATAGAGTAGAAGCTCCATAAGAGGACTTGCAAGGTTAACGGAGATTGAAGGATATTGAAGGATGGGAGATTGAAGGAGATTGAAGGAGATGATTAAGGATGGAAGGTTGGACTTTTGAAGGATTGAAGGAAATTGAAGGTTGGACTTTTGAAGGTTATTGAAAACTCAAGATAATTGGAAAGTTAAACATAATGTGGAAATAAAATGCTCTTGCCAATTCTTATTACCTTCTTATTCTTTTGAGTTAACCAAGTTTGCACATTCAATAAACTAGAGAAGATCACATAATCACACCGTCACATTATCTTTAAATTTTACAGTATCTGCACTGACATCTAACCATAGTTGCGAACACTGAATTACAACATCATTAGATAAGGAAACAAACAAGGTTATTGTCATAATATGAATCAGAAAATTCGGAGCCGAAAATCGCAGAATCTTAAGAATTAAAATACTTTAGTTTAAGTTCACTAAAATACTTTTGAGGGACATCTTTCATAAAAGTGGAGAGCGTTACCCCGATTTTCCAAATAATCCAACAGATTATTTCTAATCAAGGTGACTCTTAAGGCTATATCATTTCACAAAGAGCTGTCCATAGTACTACTGAAAGGAAATTCAGATATTCTATCTCACTTGAACCACATATTCAAGTAATTTTTTAAACGGACTAAGGGAATGCACAATTGACTATACTTAGTAGATCATGACTATAGATCATGACTCTAGATCACTGGCTGCAACTTGAAAAGTCACTTATGAAAATCCACTTAATTTGAAAATTCACTTAATTTGAAAATTAAGCGATATTGCTTGGATAAATGGTTACATCCACAGCCCCGAGAGGTACTGAATCTTAGCACGTAGGATATTCAGAAATACCTAACCCATTGTTGCATCAACCTGAAATAAATATATCATATTAAATCTTTGACTCTATATCGTTGCATATCATATTTTTATTGTATATCATTACATATCATTTCACATCTTGTCATTACATCTTTAATTGTCTGCACATCTTGTATATCATGTCAAAATGTTACGGTGGCTGCAATTACGCTGCATGACGTACGGTGGGGCAGACTTTCTTTTTCGCCGCACTCCCCGAGACCGGAACCGGAGTCCTGCCCACAGTGTAATGTGGTAACATTGGTAGCCTATGCAATTCAATCCAATGTCAGCAACACCATTCCAAGGTGCCGGTAACGCTCGGACAAATGTAATGCAAACCGAAACCATTTCGAAAGATCGGTGACCTGAACACAATAACCCCGAACCGCGGTGCTGATAGCTTTAAAATATTGAAAAAAGTCCGTAAACTCCTATGGCTCCGTCTCATTATCACCACAAACCCCCGAGAGTAACTTTTATATAAGAAGATGGATTCCTTTGATTATAGAAAGTATATAAAATATAAGTATAAACTTATACAAAACGTATAAACGTACACATAAACTTATACATATATTATGAAGGATAAAGAAGATGATAGTCATACACTAACTTCCAATCATGATGAAAAGACAACTTTCACAGTGTTTGAAGAAATCGATAGAAGAATTCTAATGATAATTCTATCAATGATTGGGTTTTGGAGTACGGTTCTGTCTCCAATCTATTTCCCTGCAATTCCAATAGTTGCAAAATATTTTGATATTTCAATTTCCCTACTGAATATTTCTGTGGTGGCATATTTACTACTACAAGGGTTAGCACCTGCTGTATCATGTAGTCTTGCTGATTATTTTGGACTGAGACCAATTCTTGTTGCATCTTTACTTGGTTATACTGCGGTTTGTATAGCCATTGCAAGAACAAATGTATATTGGTTACTTCTTGTTTTAAGATGTTGTCAGCTGGCTCTGATAGCTCCAGTGATAGCTATTGCTGCTGGAGTTTCAGGAGATGTTTGTACTAGAGAAAATAGAGGAGGATTCATTGGAACGGTTGGAGGATGTCAATTAATAGGTAGTGGGTTTGGAGCAGTGATTGGGTCAGCACTTATAAGTGGATTTCATTCATGGAGATCCATTTTCATTTTCCTTACTATTGGTGGTGGTATAACATTTTTTACTGCTTCTGTCATCTTACCTGAAACTTCTCGTCAACATGTTGGAAATGGACTGATCAATCCAAAATTATGGTATCATCAACTGTTATTACTTCATTTACCTCATTTCACTAAGAAATTAACAAATGATGTTCAGACATTAGAACCTAGAAAAAGGTTTGATTTATTTGCAACCTTTCGTCTTTTATTACATTGGGATATGATAATAGCTCTTGTTCCATGTGGATTGATTTTTGCAGCATGGACTTGTATGTTAGCTCTGGTTTCAACCGTATTAGAAGCTCACCCTTATAATTATGGGGTTATGCATGTTGGATTTGTATACATGCCTCAAGGTGTAATGACTCTTATTGGATCTTTTATAGCTGGAAGAATCTTGAATTGGTATTATGCCTTGCGTAAGAATCAATATAATAAGGCAGGAGAGAAGTTACGTGGTGAATCAGGAGAATTACGTGGAGATGAATCGGGAGAGAAGTTATGTGGTGAATCAGGAGAGAAGTTACGTGGAGAAGAAAAACACGGAGAAGAACGTGGTGAATCAGGAGAAAAGTTACGCGATGAAGACCAAGGTGATTCCAATGCATCAGTATCAAGAAATGTATTAGATCGTCCTCCATTTGACTTTACTCGTGCACGTCTTGATGTATGTATAATTCCAATTGCAGTGTTTGTGGTTGGGCTTATAATGTTTGGGTGGTGTTTACAATATCGAGTCCATATTGCAACCATTTATATTAGTACCATCATGGTTGCATTCTCACTGTCTGTGATGATCTCTGCAGTTACTACGTTGGTTGTGGATATGCATCCATCACAGAGTCATTCCCTGTCAAGTTGTGTCAATTTAATTAGATGTTGGCTTGGTGCTATTTTCATAGGAGTACTTGATAAGATGATTTCGAAAATGGGAATAGGTGGCACTTACACCTTATTATCTTCATTATCCGCTGTCCTGTCAGTGATCATGATTTTGAGATTCTATGGGAAGGTTGAAAGAGATTACAAGCGCAGTAAAGCGCTTGAGGAGGGTGAATAGCCTGTAAGATTTGGGTTTTTAATATTGCACAAGTTGGACTTGAAATGTTGGGGATTTGGTAAGTGATGTGGAGACAAGTGATGGTGAGGCTAATTGATTGTGAGGCTGATTGTGTATGAGACTGATTGATTGTGAGGCGGATTGTGTGTGAGACCAAGTGATTGTGAGGCTGATTTTGTATGAGTCCTTTGATTATCTACCAGGCTTGTGCACCTTTATCAGTCGACTTCACATTTCCAACTTAAAGAGCTACCAGCAGAAATGATTTTATTTAGAAGAAGTATTTACTAAGAAATTAATATATCGTGACAGTAGAGTCACTTAATTATTTATATAATCTCCACTAGAATGTCGTAATAAGCATTTCCTATTGTAATAGCATCAACTTGTTTCATGGCTATGAAAATTTGTACCTAATATGAGAATTGTAATCCCTGTGAAAGGAGTTATAGTAGATTTAATCAGATCGTTTGTTCTAATTTAGAAGATATAACCCAAAGAGGTTTTAATTTTCAGTGGGGAGTATCACAGTGCATCCTGTAGAAAGACTTAGAAGATACTAAGCGAACAGTTACATGTAAAGCTTGGGATGACTTTGAAAGTTTCCGTCTGGTTAGTTTACAGGTAAGGTAGATTGTCTAAGGTAGATTGTGTGAATCAGTAAGAATTTCTGGGACCTTTTAGGTTAATTTATAGAGGGGAAATTGAAACTATTATGGGCTTATGCCCTACTTATAGAGTCAACCCCGAGGAACGTTATTCTTTTAGTAATATTGGCCGAGAGGCATTACTTAGAGCCAAGGGTACATTCTTCAAAAAGCTTAACAGGAGTCATTATCCAAGAACTCCAAAGTTCAAGGAGGTTCTTAAATATTCCTCAAAGAGTTCATTCCGTTGTCAGTTCCCAAGTATTCTTGTAGTAGTACAATTGAATTCTTTAGTCACCAATTCTTTTATTCTTAACCCATTTTCATATGTACTTTTAAGTTCAAATTCTCGATCGTACTCTCGAGTATTGGGATCACCTTGGCTTATACACTATTTAAGGCACGGCTCGGTGACATCTCCGCACCTTTCTAATATTTTCCAATCCCCTTTAGGATAAATCCACCCTTCAAGGTTAATTAAGAAGGCTTTTCCTCTCAAAGGGATATTTAAAGCCTAATCTGGTTTGTCGACATTTAATCTCCGAATAAGATACTTGAAAAATACCCTTGGTACATAGAGAGGAGATCGGCCGAAAGAAAAGAAAAGAGCTTAAACTAATCAAGAGGTTAATATTTGCTTGAACAATTTTAAGTATTTTCGGAAGTGGTATGATCGTGGCTTCAAAAGAAGTTGCAAAAAGTTTAGTTTGAAAAAACCCCCGCATTTCAAAATCCCACCGCTTAAGACTGTACCCAGGTTTATTGTTGATTTAACCACAATTGATTATACCTGTAACGAATTATTCCAAAGTTATGTTTCTTTTGGTGGAAGTGTTTCTTTTGAAGTATAGAGGAGAAGGAGTAATGATGGAAGAGGGAGTTAAATGATGAGTTGTAAATGGTCTTGTTACGATGACCTGGAAATTTTAAGTTGACCTGTTAACTCTAAAGTCCTGTTGGACCCTGATAAATCTCGTATCAAATAATAAGTACATTTATTGTAATATTCAATGTAAATTGTTATGAATCCATTGTAGTTTTACGAACTGGGATGCTATCCCTTTAGTGTCGTAAGTCCGCACAACGGCCCTACTACACGATCCAAGTTGTAAGTTCACGACGCGAACTACTATTATTCCATATTGATCACAATGGAACAATGAATAGAACGAATTCAACAATCAACCTGGAAATCTTAATAGAGAGACAATGTTTCAATGGAAATGTAAAAGAATTCTTCACAATCAACTGTTATATATAAGTTGTTTGTTCTACTGCGGTGTCTCTTTGTAGGTAAATTGGTGCATTTCATTGTTCCTCCATGTCTTTTATTGTGGATGAATGAAGTATATAAATAAAGGATCCCCAGGGATCATCTGGGTATTGAAACGATGGTGGATGATGAAATCTACTATCTGGCTTCAAGTGATGAGTCTATCCATGGAAATCAAACTCAAATACCTACTCGAAGTAGTTTGAGAGTACCTTATTCAAATGTTGCGTCGTTGCCTGTTGATTTACATATACCTGAAGGGGTTTCAAATCATATTCCAAATCTATCAGAAGGATCAAATCATATTCTATCAGAAGGATCAAATCATATTCTATCAGTAGGATCAAATCATATTCCAAATCTATCAGAAGGATCAAATCACAAAGGATCAAATCATATACCAGAATTTCTAGTCACTGAATCAAATCATCCATCTTCATCTAATCATTCACCAGTTCAATCTTCACCAGTTGAATCTTCACCAGTTGAATCTTCACCAATAAGTCCTGATGATTCATTACACCCAGGTTCACCTCCAAACTTACGTGATTCTTCGATTACTTTACAAGGTTCAACTGTCAACTTAAAAACATCACAAGTCACTTTAAATTCACCTTCCACTGCTCCAGTAACAATCATACCTTCATTATCAGTAGCATTCAATGCTTTAACACCACCACAAGCCCATATTTCCATAATGAATAAGAAAAGATCAATTACCCTGATGGGTACTCATGTTACTAGTTTCTCCTTAGATACAACTACTACCGATTCCCTTTCATTTGGGTCACCTTTTGGTAGTCCATTAGGATCTCCAAGGTTTACTATTCCCTATTCAATAATCACAACTAAAGAAAAACATGCTATTGTTATCTTACTTGCAGCACTGGGGATTTGGTCAACTCTACTGAGTTCGATTTATTATCCAGTCTTACCTGAACTTGCAAAACAATTCCATATAACAACAAGTGCAGTTAATGTTTCAATAGTTGCATATTTGGTGATGCAGGGTATTGTTCCTACGTTTGTATCTTCATTGGCTGATCATTATGGTCGGCGTCCCTGTGTTATAGGATGCCTTGTTTCTTATTCAGCTTGTTGTCTTGTTATTGCCAATGTCAATAGTTATTGGGTACTTGCAAGTTTGCGTTGTATCCAAGCAAGTTGTATAGCTCCAATGGTTTCCATTTCTTCCGGGGTTGTTGCTGATATGGCAGAACCTCCAACTCGTGGTAGATACATTGGATTAGGAAGTGGATTTCAACTTCTTGGTCAAGGGTTTGGTGCTGTTTTAGGAGCTGCCATCGTTTCAATATGGGGTTGGAGAGGAGTTTTCAATTTCTTGGCCGTTGGTGGGTTCATTGTTGCAGTGGTTATAATATTCATACTTCCAGAAACAAATCGATCATTGGTTGGAAATTCAAGTGTAATACCATCTAATTTTATTAACAGAAGTCCAATACTTTATTTACCAATTTATAATCGCAGGTTGGTGGATGCAAAATCCTCTTTGGTTCCATTTGGAAAATTGAACTTTCTTGGTCCATTGAAGATAATGCTCCAAGCTGATGTGTTTTTTGCCCTCTTACCAGGTAGCTTTCAATTTGCAGTATGGACCATGACTTTGACAACTCTTTCTTCTACCCTTGCAAACAATTATAAATATTCAACAATGCATGTTGGTGTTTGTTATCTAGCTCCAGGTATGGGAACATTAGTTGGAGCAGTTTGTACAGGGAGAGCACTTGATTATATTTATCAACGTCGAAAGAGGGAACATGAAATCAAATATGGAATGGATAGTACTATTCCTTTCAATATAATAAGAGCCAGATTGGAATTTGCTGTAATTCCAACAACTTTGCTTATTGCATTCCTGATTGCTTTTGGGTGGAGTGTTCAACAGAAGGCTACGGTAGCAGCATTACTAGCCTCTTCTTTTATCATCTCTTGCTGTGCTGTTTCATTTCTTTCAGCACTGGCAACAATGCTTATTGATTTGTTTCCTGGTGAAGGATCGGCTGCAACCAGTTGTATGAATTTACTGAGATGTCTTATTGCTGCTTTGTTTGTTGGAGTATTACTGGATATGTCGTCCGCAATGGGAATTGGATGGTGTTATACTTTAATGGCAGGACTTTGTTTAATTTCAGCAGTGAACCTTGGTTATATGGTTTATAGGGTAGAACGCAATCACCACAAGAGAGGTAGAGTGGGAATTGCTTGATTTATTTGGTTGTTTGGTTTTCTTCTTTACTGGTATGTCTTTGGATTGTTAGTATAAATTTTGATGGAGTTTATTCCATATACACTTTTGGATGGGAGTTTATTCGTACAACTTTGAATGGGAGTTTATTCGTACAACTTTGAATGGGAGTTTATTCCATATTGGTGCAACTTTGGATGGGATTTCATTCCATATACACCTTTGAATGGGATTTATTACATATTGGGTACAACTTTGGGTGGGATTAGGTATATTGTACTTTGACTGCTCTATAATAGTACAATTTTTTGGGTATGATTTATGTATTTTAATGATTAATGAAATAGTGAAATAGATGTAGATAACAAGGGAGAGTTCGACCCCTTAGATAATGACAATGATTGGAAGACTTCATCTGATGCTTTTCGCAGCCAATTTGGTCTCACAAAAATCGATTCATATTTCCGCTCAAAATGCATCTTGGGCTATTTAATTAATGTAAGGAGGAATATCAAGACAAAGGTTTGATGTTGGAAGCGAGTTCAAGGCAAGCTTAGTTCTCTAAACGCACAATTAACTACACAGTAAACTAATATATTATCACTATATTTACATTCATTGTATCATACCTGTTTATGCTTATATAACTTAGTTAGAGCCTGGAGACCTACTCCATTTCTAATCGCTCTTCTGTCACCCCGGCATCATATTCAAGGGCGTACTCAGGTTCTGATGTAGTATCCCACACTCGACACGCTTTGCACTCGACACTCACACTCGACACGCTTTGCACTCGACACTCACACTCGACACTCACACTCGACACTCACGCTTTACACTCGACACACGCCTTAGGATAGCCTGACGGCTATCCAGAAAATAGGCCCACCAAATGGTATTCCAATGGTAAGGAAAACAGCCAACATTGTATTTGGTTTCATTTGGTGGCCAGATAAATACCCTAGCCAAAATGACTAGCGGCCATACTCTTAGGAAGATGGCCACGTTAGGAAGATGGCCAGGTGGCTACCCTAGGGCCACCCTTAGGAACACCCCTAGGACCACCCTTAGGAACACCCTTAGGATCACCCTTAGGACACAGCCATAAAATGAGCTCCCTCCCTACTGTGATGCACACTGCACACCTGGTCCAGCACCAGCACCTTCTTCTTCATCTGAATCATAAGCATCACGCCTTCCTGCAGATTGATGTTTATAAGGATCAACATCCACAAGTTCAGCATCATCGACGGTAGCCAGTTTTGGAATGACAACAGCCTTTCTAGATGGTAAGACACCTTCTAACAACTTCAACTTTTCTTCGGTAGCAAAGTTGTTTGCTGGGAATTTGATTGTGAACTTAATGAAGAGATGACCCTTTGTGGATTGTCTATAAATCGGCATACCTTGGTTTTCAACAACCTTGACTGAACCTGGGGAAATCACTTCACCTGGAATAATAGTCACCTTGATGTAATCTCCGGAGATGTGTTCGAAAGCAAATTCACCCCCAGCAAGAGCTGTCAATAAATCCAATTCAGCTTCATAGTATAAATCATTTCCTTTTCTGGTGAACTTGGCATGTTCCTTTTCTTGAACGACAAAGATAACGTCACCTGGAGTGATACCAGGTTCTTGATCACCTTCACCATCGAAAACAACCTTTTGACCTTCCTTCATTCCTGGATCAATATGAACTTCCAAGATCTTACGTTCAGACAGGGTCTTCTTACCCTTACATGTACCACAACGATCCTTTGGATCACATTTGTCACCAGAACCATTACATTGGTCACAAGTGGTTTGGAAACGTTGGATCATTGGACCCATTTGTCTTGTGACAAACTTAACACCTACACCACCACAACCGGTACATTTGGTGACTTTCCCTTCTTTACCTCCTAAACCTTTACATGACTTACATAAGATGGTTTTATTGAGTGCCAACTTGGAAACCTTACCCTTGTATAATTCTTCCAAAGAACATGCGATAGCATGCTTGATATCCTTACCACGGGAAGGTCTTTGAGGTTGGCCACCAAAACCACCTCCACCTCCGCCACCAAAGAATTGGCTGAAAATGTCGTCTCCCATCCCTCCATGTCCGTGACCACCTTGACCGGATAATCCTTCTTCACCATAACTGTCATAAACCTCTCTTTTTTGTTCATCAGATAAGATCTCATAGGCATGTGAGATCTCCTTGAACTTTTCAGCAGCCTCCGGTGATGGGTTCTTATCTGGATGGTATTTCAACGCAGCCTTTCTGTATGCCTTCTTCAACTCGTTGTCCCCAGCAGATGGGGACACGCCCAAGGCGTCGTAAAACTTAGTATCCTTGACCATTAGAAAGTGTTCGGTTAGTTAAAATTCGTGTTTTTTTTCTTATTAATGATGGGTTTGGATGGAAGATTCTGGAAGAAGTCACGTGCACCGCGAAATCTTCGATGAGCAGGGAGGGGTCTGGCGGGATAACGGCAGGAGAGGTGTGGGAGGTGGAGAGGTGGTGCAGTGATAATGGGTGCGGTGATGTAAAGTTTTATTGTGGATTAAGACTGATTACTTATACGAGGTAATAGAATCACTTATACGAGGTAATAGAAATACTAACAAATGTTGATAAGATAGGGTTTTTTCAGCTGCAAAATCATGTATTTTGCAGCAGGTTGCAAAATATACGACCAACTTGGTCTAGCAAAGATTTACAATTTTCTGATATCAATTTTGCTTCATATTCTAAAGCACACTCTACGAATCATTGTATAGTCCATAATATTAAACCGGTATAGCATAATATAAACGGGTATAGCATGAAACCATTATGGTATAGCGTAAATCGAATATGGTATAATGTAAACCAATATGGTATAATATAAAACCATTATGGTATAATATAAAGCAGTATGTATAACATACACGAATATGGTATAACATACACCAATATGGTATAACATACACGAATATGGTATAACATACACCAATATGTATAACATACACCAATATGGTATAACATACACCAGCATGTATAACATACACCAAATTGCTCATATCACTTCTCTTAAGATATTTTTTCAGTTCTACTACAAGTCAACATTTAATCAATACCATGATCGAAGGTTACTATGTGGTGTGCTTACATCTGCAAATGTTGCTTAACTCATGACTCCACAATACTTAGTATGGTACCTGCTACCTGTGCCTACGCCTACCTGAGTAACCTGTCCGCCTACCCAGCATGTTCAACAACATTTGTTGATAACTTCCCCCCACTTACAACATGTCTAAACTGCTCTGGAACAGCAATTTCAGTAAAGTCATCCTCATCTGGAACATTGATATTCAAAGCGGTAGTACTACTGGTGAAAATCTGAGCACCGGCATCAACACTTTTCTGGGACAAGTAAATAGCACCTTCATCTGATTTATCAACACTAATGATTGGAACCAAGCCTGTGACCTGGATCCCGAACTTGAAGGATTTGATCACATCAAGACCAGAAATAAGAGAATCAATGACAACACTCGTTTTCTTTGTTTCTGAAATGGAAAGGGCATTTGCTTTTCCCTTGATATGAACAGTAACACCCGAAGTGTTACCAATGAAGATCAGTTGATGCATTTCAGCTTCAATGGTGAGGGTTTCCGTAGCATCCACTTCGGTGTAATTTTCAACTACCCATTTGGTACCATCAATCAACTCAAAACGAGGTGGTTTTCTAGTTGATAATGAAGAAGGTTTCTTTGGAGGAGAAGGTTTTTTGGATGACGGAATCTCCACAGCCGCTTGTCTTAATTCTGGGTTCTTATGAGTCATTTCTGATTTCGAAACCTTACGAAGACCCGAAGTGATGTTTTCACCACGGTTAAGGTCTGCAAATACTGCATTGAGACTTGGAGCAGATGAACTTGGTGCAGACGAACCAGTAGCTGGTGTGGAAGCATAAAGATCAGCTGGAGGTGGAGGTGGAGGAGGAGGTGGTGGTCCCCCACTTCCAGAGGAAGGACCAGATGGTGGTGCAGGAGTCGAAGCTTCCTCATTGGCAGCCTTATCTTGATCTCTTAAAACTTCACTCAAATTCTTACCATTAACATTCCATGATAACCCACTTTGATGATATTCCTTAACATAAGCAACCAAACCTTCGAAGATTCCCAAGAAACTCTTTACCCATTCAACATGTTCAGTTTCCTTTTTGAATTCCTTCATTACTCTATCTGACCAGAATCTTGCTGAATCCCTGAATTCAGGAATGAACGACACTGGAGCATCGGTAACCACCCATCCTAAAACAGGAGCACCTTCTCCTATGGTATTTAAATGATTAAAGAAAGGAGATCTTCTGTTTGAATCTTTAATCTCAATGATCTTACCAATTTGAATATTTGTAGGTGTCAAGATTTTGGAGAAGTTTGGGTCTTGCATATCTGCTTTCTTTGCCTTGGAGACAATATCAAGGAAATTGGATTGTGAAAGGAAGGCCGCAGCAAACAGAGATGCTGCTTCTCCCACAAGTGGGTCCAATGCAAGTGATTTTTCAGCAAATGGTTCAACATATGTTTTAATAAACTTCTCAAAGGCTACAATGGATGGTGAAATGGTGGATGATGGAGTAGGAGGCGGAGTTGTTGGAGAAACACCACCAGTGGCAATCACATCTGCAGACGCTGCAGAAACCGCCGCATCACCACGGATTGCACCAGCAGCACCAGCACCAGCACCAATTGCACCACCAACAGCAGCAGCATCAATCACTTGCTTACTAGTGAGTTCCAACTTATGCGCAGCTTCTTGGAAAATGGTGATATCTTCCAATCTAGAAGTGGCTGCTTCTAATCGTTTGAGAATCGTAACAATGTTATAACCTTGAACGTTGAATTGATTTTCTTCGGGTTCTTTCTCAGACATGGTTGGACGTGGATGTTGGTTTTGTTGATTTTGTATGGGTGCGAGTGGTACAGAAATTAGGGGTCGAGGCGAGTTTGAGTTGGTTTGACGGTGGTATGAGATTAGTGAGGGTGTAGAGTATGGATGTGTCATTGTATGTTAGAGAATGTGATTATAAAAGAATAAGGTTATATTAGGAGTAAGTTCTTGGGAGTCCATTGGAAGCTCGTTTCAGATTTCAGGACTTCGTGTTTCTGTCAGTTAATCACTTGGTTCTTTCTTCAATTTGATTCCCTACCGTTGTATCGTGGGAATTATTATTCTGTGTGGGGCAAGTTACTTTGTGAATCACTTTGTATGGGTATTTTGTATGTATTGAATATTTGCTACATTTGAATTGAATGTTTTGTCTATTGCTTATTATATGAATTGGATACATTATATAGATTTGACTTTTTAGACTTACCTTATATAGATTTGTTTTAAACTGCCCGAGGATAAATATCAACCTACTGGTCAAAACTCAATACAATAAAAGTCACATTGACTTTATTAGACTTCTTGAACGTGGCATGGAATGATTATACAATAAATTGGCATTCGAATAGTTGAGCAAGTGTTGATTATCTCAACTGCTCATATAGCTCGCATAATAAGTGTAGCATTACAATAAAATTATAAAGTGTAGCATTACATATATAATTTACTATAAAGTGTAGCATTACAATATAATTTACTATCCATCCACTCACTAATCAATGCAACTTTTAATTATTCCAAAACTAATCACTTAAGCCTGATTAACGTCTTTCATTAATCCAAATTACAAAATCTCTTAATTCTTTCTGATGACATTTTATTCTTCATATATTTTCATTTACCAACCATTCAAAATATTACTTAAAAACACTCTTATTAACTCCCACCACACCCACCACATCCACCACCACCACCACCATCACCACCACCACATCCACCACAATTGCTACCACCACCTCCCCCACCACCCCCACAATTGCTAGTAGAACGACTATTAACACCCCAATTGCTTTTAGTACGATTACTACATCCACCTCTAACAAGAACAAAACTATCCCCATAAGTGGAATTTGCAGCAGTACTTGCACATAAACCTCCATCACCTATCATTCCCATACCTGTGCAAACGGCCATGTTAGCACAATTTGGACCGCAGTCGCGAACCGTTGCACAAGCACCATTGTTATATCCTTGATCTAAAGAAACGGGTGCAACTGGATCAACAACATATAACCAAGGATAATACCCCATTGAAAAGGCAGCCCAAGGAACTTCATTTCCACGATTGTTGTTCAGAGTATTGCGGCCACTCCCATTCCCTCGATCATTGACTCCCCCATGAACAACTTTCTTTTCATACTTTCGTTGAACAATCTTTCGAAGTTTAATTGAATCTTGATTTGGAAGTTCAACTGCACTGTGCGAACTAATATGAGTTAAGGAAGGTTCACCTCTTGCAACTTCTTTGGAAGAAATTTTAAACAATTTCCCAACGACCGATTTTGAACTTGCTCGTACACTAACACAGTACCAACAGAAGCAAAGAGAATACTCTTCGTTATATCTCAGTCTATAAATCTTACAAGTTCTTTCGAAGGAATCATCCAACCTGCCTTGCTCAACCTTATCGTCATGATCGATCACTGCAGTCCAAGGAGACAGAAGGCAATCTTTGAAGTAATAATAATTCGACAATTGATGAGTGTGCCAAATGAGATCGATATCCAAAGTTGGCACCAATAATTTTCTTTGATCGTACTTTGTTAACATCAGGTAAAATCTTTGATACCTAACAATACTTTCCAGGATTGATTCTTTAACTACTGGAGAATGCAACCAATCTAATTTATTCATTCTTTGGAGAAATCTTTCTTGCCTTGCAACCATTCCCACAAGATCATCTGAGAATTCAAGGATTTTCAAATTACTAGCTGGAGGAGGTGATACTGTCAAATGAATCAAATTCAGTTGATGATAATTCCTCAAAAGCACATTCATTTGAAGTACACCTTTTGGCAGGACTTTAAGACGTTGAAAAATCCCCAGAAGACCTTCATATCTAGTCAAATCAAGGGGAGCATAACTTTCGAACATGGCCTTTATTTTCTTATCTGGACCAAAACAATCCCTATCTTTATGGGCAATAACACTCAAAACACAGGAGAAATACCGGAAGATCCCTGGAAGTACAACATCACTATCGACATCACTATACAATTGCCTTTTTCTCAATTCTTCATGAGTTATAGATTCGTAAAATCCACAGTCGCATGGAACTGCTTCACCTTTCAAAGCATGGTCAGCAAATCCCAGTCTATTTTGGTTCGTATAAGGGACGTTAAAAAGAATGGTAGCTTGACACTTTGGACAATGAATGTCCACGAAATATTGGAACATATTGAAATTGGAAACATCAAAGATATTAAGATCCATGGTTTGAGATGCAACATTTCCAACAAAAAATGGTTTCAAAAGTTCAAAGTACTTTTTCTTTGAGAATTCACTAGGATTATATTCGAAGGTTTCATTATCAATTGCGGAATTAAGATTATAAAAAGGAAATGGTAAATTGGCAAATTTATAAAATTCATTTCTCATGAAATGATCATAAAATGTTCTTGGATTCAACAGGAATGAATGCCATACCATTAAAACATCCAAAGGTGGGGCCAATTTATTAATTGTAGTATTCATTAAATTATCCTTAAGTGAACCAGCAAAGTATATTTTTTCTTCATCTTCTTCAATATGTTCCAAGGGTCCTAATGCATGTTTTAAACAACTAACAAAAATAATGAATCTACGAACAGCATTAGTGATGAAAACTTGCCAATTTTTTTCACGAGCTTCGTTAATCCTTTCATTTACTTTTTCATCATTACCAAATTCATCTTTAATTGAAGCAAACACTTTTGCTTTCATTACTGCAAATGCCTTTAAAACTTTAAGGTGAGTTATAACATCGGGGATTTCAGGTACATGTTCAGTTTTGATGATCAGATTACCTTCTCTACTATATTTGAAACTAGCAAACGATTTTGGATTGGCATCTTTGAGGATCTTTACGAATTTAGGGAGGGACTTAGGCTTGTTAATTGTTTGTTCGTTGAATTGGTTATATTTATCTTCCAAGATTAATTTTTCTTCCATTGGGTTGATATTTCTTTATAGTTGATACTTTATAATTTAGTTGATTCGATACTTCTTTATAGTTGATTCGATACTTCTTTATAGTTGTTTCTTTATAACTATCTTATGCTTCTTTATAATTCTTGTTGAATTGAGTGGTAATCTTTATAATCTTTATAATCTTTATCTTTGTATGACTTTTATTCGTTATCCTCCCAATTTACTCTTAAAGCAACTTCAACGAAATCTAATCTTTATAAACTTTATTTCTTTATTAGTTTATTACTCCCCCTTTTGAAGAAGTTCGTAAATTCTACCCCATGCAGTGTACATTCTCTCGTATATTTCATCCTAATTTTAACACGAGGCGACTTCATAGGGATCATTCCAAGGGTAGTCAAAAAGATGACCTTCCCTGCAACCTGATTGTACATCATACGTCATCCAAGCTACTTCTACTCACCTTACATTCTTGCTTATCTTAACCAATCTGATAGTGTATATCTTGAGTCATTCTTGTTATGACTAAGTGACGTAACCAGGACGTATCCAATTGCTGGTGAGAATTAGCGCGCTCAAAAGTTCTTGGCTAGTCCTCAGCTCAAGTGGCATTAGAAGGACAATGTTTGTAGGTTACATTGCCCCTGTTAAGTTTAAGTCCATTCTCATGTTATATTTTGATACTCTATGCTGTAGTTTGATACATAATTTGATACTCTCTATGCTGTAGTTTGATACTAAATTGATACTCTATGATGGTACTTTAATAATATTTGATGCTCTCTACTGGTACTTTGATACTCTTTACTTTGATGCTCTTACTTTGATGCTCTTTACTTTGAAGCTCTTAGCTATCTACTTTAATACTCTTTGCTGATACTCTTACTTTGATACTCTTACTTTGATACTCTCCATTTTGATACTCTCCGCTTTGATACTCTCCACTTTGATACTTGATACTCTCCACTTTGATACTTGATACTCTCACTTTGGTACTACTTTATACTCTCCACTTTGATACCCTTCATTTTTACCCTTCACTGAATCGCTCTACAATACCTCCGTGTTCTTCAACCCAGTTCATTCAAAACAACACAGTATTCTTTTATATCATCAATAGTGCTAAGACTCAATGTCAGATAGGTATATCAGAAAATTAAATAGTAAGCAGTAGGACATGGGAAGGAAACATCCCTATGAAACTACACTATTCATTATTGGTCCTCTAAATATAAGCCAATGCTCATCCGGTGCTTTACAAACTTCTCCCAAAGTGCTACTCCATTTGTAAATCATACTTAGATCATTTGTAATTCATACTTAGATCCCACGTAACCTGGTATCTCCCGTAACCTGATATCACTTATATCCCACCTTCCTCTCTGGCGCTCTTAACCTGTGAAAATCTCAAGGACCGTCCAATTGAACAAACACCAGAACTTGCGATACAAAAGGTAGATAGTCATGGTATCAAAAGAACCTCAAGAATTACCACCACAACCCATCAATTACTTGAAGGATTTTCCATATGCTCCAACGGAACCGTTTTATGATTCCTACGAGACGGGAATCCCAATTGCTTTGGATACTGGGAGTTCCTTTATGAGAGCTGGATTAATCAACTCCGACGTTCCAACCAATATTTTCCCATCACTTGTATCTAGATTTAGAGAACGGAAAGCTTTAAAGAATCTTATATTGGTTGGGCATGATGTTCATACAGATTTACTTCTTCGAACACTGACCAAATCCCCTTTTGATGGACCATTGTTAACCAATTGGGAACTTGCTGAGAATATGTTAGATTATACCTTTGAACATTTAGGTGTTAAAGGCAATGGATTTGTAGATAATCCTATCATTATGACAGAACCTGTGAATTGTCCTTTAAGTCAAAGGACAAGCATGTATGAATTATTATTTGAATTGTATGGAGTACCCAAAGTTGCATTTGGTATTGATTCATTATTTGCATATAATTATTCATCTTCTCCAAAAAGTAATGGACTTATTATTAATTCTGGTAATGAACAAACCCATGTTATACCAGTTATTAATGGAAAGGGGATTTTACTGCAAACCAAACGTATTGATTGGGGATCAAATCCTTCTCAACAATTCCTTCTGAAAGTTCTACTGTTGAAGTATCCATATTATCCTTCAAAACTTAATAATTACCATACTTCCAATTTAGTGAAGGATTTTTGTTATGTACTGGAGAATTATCTGGATGAATTAAAAGTAATGTTAGATATGGATGTTTTAGAAACTCAAGATATCTTGGTTCAATTACCAGTTGAAATCTCCACCACGCAAAATAAAAAATCAGATGATGAATTGGCAAGGTTAACTGCAAAAAGAAGAGAACAAGGGAAAAGACTTCAAGAACAAGCTCAACAGAAAAGAGCAGAGAAATTGGCTCAGAAGCAAGTGGAATGGGATTATTATTCCAAGTTACGGAATGAAGATTTCCCAGATTGGACTCCCGAGCGTATTCTTTCAAAAGTCAAATCAGATGGATTTGAAGATTTGAATGATTTTAACAAGTATTTTAATACTTTGGAAAAAACTATAAAGAAAGCAAATAATGCAGAGGATGATGATGAAGATGTCGCAGTGGATCCAACAACAGCATGGCCTTTGGCAGATATTCCAGATGATCAATTATCAGATGATCAAATTAAGGAAAAACGTAAGCAAAAACTTATGAAAGGGAATTATGAAGCTCGTGAACGTAATAAAGAAATCAAAAGACAAGAAGATGAAATAAAGAAAAAGCAAGAGGAGGAAGAACAAAAAGCTCGTGAGGCAAACCTTGAAAATTGGTCGTCTCTTAAGAGAATCGAATTGGAGAAATTAACCACCAAATTTAAAGAAGGTGCTAAGTTGATTGATTCATTTAAAGATCGTAAGTCCGTAGCGGCTCAACAACGTATGAGGAATATTGCTGATTTGGCTAATGATGCAAATGGTCTGACTAACGCAGCCTCTCGTAAACGTAGGCGTAATGCTAACTCCTCCATAGATAATGATCCAAATGATACTTTTGGTACTAATGATGATGATTGGTCGGTTTATAGAGGAATCACAAATACTAGTTTGGAAGAAGATCAAGATGAAATCAGTACCAGGATTTTGGAGTTGGAACTGGAATTATTGAAATATGATCCGAATTTCAATCATGAAGATACGTTTGCAGTAGCTCAAACCTTTGATTGGAAACTGCTGCAGCTACATAAATTCATTCATGGTCCTCGTCCAAATATAGTTGCAACTTTAATGCAACAAGGATTGGACCAAGATGAATTGGCCAATCACCCGGATGTTATTCGTAAAAACCATCAAATGCATTTGAATGTTGAGAGGATCCGTATTCCAGAAGTTCTTTTCCAACCTCATATTGCTGGACTTGATCAAGCTGGAATTCCTGAATTGGTTAGTGATTTACTTCATCGTAGACTCGATGGAAACTTTTCTCCTGGTGGCCAAGCTCATAGTATTATTCAAAATATAGTATTAACAGGTGGTATGTCCAATTTGCCAAATTTCAGATCTAGGGTGGTGAAAGAGTTTACCCTGTTTTTGCCTGTTGGTGCCCCATTGAATGTTAGAACTACCCCAGATGCAACAATTGATCCTTGGAGAGGAATGAAAAAATGGGCTGAAGGTGAAGAGGGAAAGAGATCGTATGTTTCAAAGAAAGAGTATCAAGAATATGGTCCGGAGTATATCAAGGAGCATGGTTTAGGAAATGTATGTTTGAGGTGAAGGTGAATACCATGCAAAGATTGGTGGTTGTGAATACCATGCAAAGATTGGTGATTGTGAAATTTCATTGGACAATCAATAGAATTTATAATTCGAATTTATAATTCGAATTAAGGTTTAATACATTGTCCTATGATTCTCTTTCAAGCCATATAAGATTGTAAATGCAAACAGGCACCAGTTCATTATTAAACCTTGTCATTGCGATTATACATCCTACAAATCATCATAAATGCTAACATTTATTGTTCTATAATATACAAAATTTAATTCGCTTCCTCAACTTCTTCATCCACCTTTGGTTCTCTCTTTTGTAAAGACTTTACCGAGCTAGGGTTAATACCCTTTCTCTTCAAACTTCTCTTAACAGATTGTCTAATCAAATCGTTATCTTCAGCATCTTCGAACTCAGCAAAGTCACCATTGATGATACCTTCTTCTTCAGCCTCAGCTCTTGCAGCTGATTCCTTTTCGGATGCTCCGGCCTTGGAGGTATCATGTACGGATGCTGAGATCTTCTTGAACTTTGCAACAAAGAAACCATCGACATTATAAGTATGAGGATAATATCTTCTAGTTAAATTAATTTTTGAATTGAAATGCTTTCCACGGAAAGAAGTGAACCCTTCTTTACCAATCACCAATCCCGTATCGACCAATCTTACGTTTGGACGTTTACGTAATGCGTAGTCTACCACAGCTTCATTTTCTTCAACAGCAACAGAACAAGTGGAATATACTATAATTCCTCCTGAAGCTGAAGTAGCATCGACTGAATCAATTGCTGAAAGTAACAATTGTTTTTGCAAGTGAGGAATTTGAATGAAATCCTTTTCAGTACGACTCACCTTGACACTTTCATCTTTGGCAATGACCCCAGTACCTGAACATGGAGCATCCAATAAAACTCTATCAAACCCACCTATCACCTTAGGGAATTCTCTAGCATCATAATTACACACGATGGTGTTTTTACATCCTAATCTATGTATATTAGCAATCAAGGACTTGGTACGAGCTTTATTGGCATCGTTAGCAAAAACGGTACCTGTGTTTTTCATTAATGCTGAGATATAAGTTGTTTTCCCACCTGGAGCAGCAGCCATATCCAAGATCCTTTCATTTTCTTGAGGATCCAATGCCATTACTGGTAAAAATGAAGATGCAGCTTGTAAGATATAATGCCCAGCCAAATATTCTGGAGTGGCACCAATAGGTACTTGAGAATCAAAGATTTGTAAACCAACCTTTGTCCAACCACCAATTGGTTGTAAATTAACACCACGATTAACCAAGGTTTGGGCTAAATCACGACGTCTTGTTTTTAATGTGTTTGTTCTAATAGTTACCGGTCTTGCGATTTCATTAGCTTCGAAAAATTCCATAGCTTCAGAAGGAGAAAATAAGTTGAATAATTTCTCAGCAAGGAATTCGGAATATCCAAAATATTCACAAATATCTTTAAGTAATCTTGCTGTGTATTCACCTCTTGACTTACCTTCTTCAGCCATTTCTTTAAAGTTTTCCAATACTTTAACAATTTCAATCATTCTTGTTCTAACCATTGTAACATCTTGAGGACCAGTACCCATTTCTTCAACTTCTTCTTCGGTAGGTAAAACATGAGCTCTTGGTTGATTCCTATCAGCTTCAGTCAATTCCAAAGCAGCTTCTTCAGCTTCCAATTCATCTTCTTCATCCAATTTATTGGAGAAGAATTCCATATTGGATGCATTTAAGGTTTCCAATTCTTCATTATCTGATTCATCATCGGAGAAACGAGGTTTGGATTCACGAGCTTCTTCTTCTGAATCATATTCATCATCTGAAATATCTTCTAATCCTTCTTGAACATCATCATCTGAATCATCAAATAAAGCTTTCTTTGCATTGGATAATTCTTCAAGATCTACTTGAGGTAAATCAACAGGATCTTTATATTCTTCAGTAACCTTCTTCTTACTCTTCTTATTGAATTCTGCCTTCTTTGGTTCGGCTCTACTTCTCTTTTCTCCCTTTCTATCTTCCTTTCTAGCTTTCTTCTCTTGGAAATCATCAAGCGATGGTGGAACCCCTTGCTTATTCTTAGCTCTTCTACCCATGGTTTATATTCCTGTTTTATTCTTTCGATGAGCCTATATGCGATGCCTGAAAAATTAAGATGCAAAAATTGGCAGGCGCACGACTCATTGAGATGATCTGAAAGCTTAGGTGGTTTATAAAGGTGTAATTTTACTCCAAGGCGTAAGTAGTATAGACAGTACAGGTAGAAACGGTACAGGTAGAAACGGTACAGGTATAAACGGTACAGGTAGAAACGGTACAGGTAGAAACGGTACAGGTAGAAACGGTACAGGTATAAACGGTACAGGCATAAAGGGTACAGGCATAAAAAGTACAGGCATAAACGGTACAGGCATAAACAGACCCCTACACATTAACAGTACTAGGCATCCATACCACCTACACATTAACAGTACTAATCATCCACCTATAAGAATATAATTACACATTCTAAACATCCACAATAGACATTCATAAGACTCAAACCAATCACCATGAAAACCATCACAACAGGTCAATTTGTTTTGATACGTCTCCCATCGGAAGGATTGAAAATTGTGGAATTGCGTCCAGATGGGGTTGTTAGTTTGGGGAAGTTTGGACTGTTCAAAGTTTCTGGAATCATTGGTTATCCACTTGGACAATCCTTTGAAATCGTTGAAGATTCAAATGTTAAACCAATTAAGAGTTTGAAATTGGATTTCGAATTGACTCCTGAAGAAGAGGGTGGGACCCCAGAACCTTCAAAAGATACTTCAGAGGACACTCCAAAAGAAACCCTATCTACTGAAGAAATCACTAGATATCTTACGGGTAGTGCAGCCTCGAACCAAAATATCCTTGATATTGGATCCAAGATCCAAACCTTAACAAGTGAAGAGATTGATGTATTGAAACAGAAAGGTGCTACCTCAGAGATAGGTAAGCAAATCATTGAAAAAATCGTAGCAGGTCATGAAGGATTTGATAAAAAGACCATTTTCTCTCAACAGAAATATTTACGTCGTAAGCAACAAAAATTCTTACGTCGGTTCACCGTGGAATACCTTGGGTCTTCTCAATTATTGAAGTATTATATTGAAAAGGATTTACCTCGGATGCTTGATCTTTCCGAAGAAACGTTGGGATTGATTTTAAGTTATGCTAATGTTCGCCCTGGTGGAACTTATTTACTTTCTGATGAGACTGGTGGGGTTGTTCTTTATGCATTGATGGAACGTATGCAAGGACAAGGAAAAATCATCTTGGTTCATGATAATGAACACGCCAACATCATTGCACTTAGACATCTGAATTATTCAGAGGAATTGCAAAGTTCAATGATTAAAACAATCAATTGGTTACAATTCTTAGAACCTCAGAATGAACGTATAGATTGGGAAGATCTTCCTGAAGCTGAAATCGAAGAAATGAAACCTTCCAAAAAGACTCAATACCTCCGGCGAGCTGCTCGTGCTCTAGAAATCAACTCTGTTATTTCAATAGTTGAACAGGGCAATTTCGATGCTTTTATTTCAGTCAGTACTTTACATTTACCTACCCTCGTACCTCTCGTGTTACCAACACTTGCAGGCTCCAGGCCAATTGTAATTTACAATCAGTATAAAGAAAACTTATTGGAACTCCAGCATTCGCTTTCTGATGATAAGCGTATTTTGGCTCCATCCATCTTGGAAACTAGAGTAAGACCTCATCAAACCATTCCAGGAAGAATGCATCCTGTCATGACAATGAGAGGCTTTGGAGGGTATGTTTTATGGGGAACTAGGGTATTGCCTGAGGGGGGTATTACTGCTGTGGGACGTGGGATGAATAAGAAGAGACCTCTTGAGGAGTAGGGGATTTTTTGGGAGTGCAAGCTTCTTGAGGAACACCACTGGTGTAGAATTTTACTGCTCAATGAATTCTCTTAAATTGGTTGATCACTTTTACTAATCGCATATTCATTAGTTAGCATCTTTAATTAGAATTAAATTGCATACATCTACTTTGAATATATGCATACTCTTTGAATATTCTTATTCATCTTAGAATACAATTAGCATAAAATATACGCAATGTTAACATCTTACTTAGATGGATTAATATTATTTATACAGTATCAGAAGCAAAACTGTCAATGTATAAGCATATCGAGAATATACGATGGTATTCCGATAATCTAGGAAAAATAAGCAAACTATGCAATCCCTTATTCACTCGTAAACAACTCCCCCAAATACCCCATCGAACCCCTCCAACCAACAACACATCGAATATTCCCAGCCGAATCATTCATCCTTCCAACAGTCCAATCTGTATGACTCAATTTCTCCTTTACAAATTCCCATTGACTTAAGTAACCCAATTCAAATACAAACCCATTAGCTTCAGAAGACAATACTAACCCAATCAAAGCATTGTAGAATTCATTTTCTCCAACTAATGCCAATGAAGGTTCATACATTCGAACCGATTTCTCAATTCCATTGTTTAATACCGATGAGTTATAATCGGTTAATGGAATATAAGGAGGATTGGATACAATCAAATCAACCTTTTCAGGGATATAATCAAATATATTTCTTTGAAGAAAAGATACTGTAGTCTGACTACCAATGCTCTCTTTATACTTTTGTAAGTTCTCTTTTGAAAGTATATAGGCATCATTTGAAACATCAAACCCTGTAATGCTTTTTTTAATATTTAATTCATGATCTAGAAGTAATGGGATACATCCCGTTCCAGTACAAGCATCTAGAATCGAAATCTCCTTTTCATTTGAATTCAACAACTTGACTAGCAAACTACACCATTCTTCCGTTTCCCACCTTGGAATCAAAACCCCGGGCCTACATATGATATCCAAAGATCCAAAAGGTTGTGATTGAAGTATGTATTGTAGCGGTACCAATTGCGACCGCCTTCGCACTGCTTCACGCCAATCCTTTTGAGGTAGTTCTTGTTGAATCCATTTGAGTTCGTTTTTGGCTTGTTCTAATGGTGCTGCCCGTAGGAGTGGGGGGAGGAGCTTGGAATATTTAAGTGCTTGTTTGATGGTGGTGGGCGATACTCTAGGCATTTATTAGGGAATTGTAACAATCTTTACAAAGTGTAAGCATACAAAGTGTAAGCTGACTTCCTGAATGGAGATGATCTGAGTTTGAAAAAAGCTGCAAATTTCGAGATACCTAAGGTCTGTTGGCGTTAATGTGGAGAATATTGAAGGATTAAAGAAAAGCTTATACAAGGCAAGCCGAGAGAAAGTGAACCAGAGAGAAAAGCCTTAAAAAGGCCAAAAAGCTGAGAGAAAAGCTTATACAACCTTGAGAGCTTTACAAGGCCCATCTATGTATAAAATTTATTAACTGTACTATTTACAATATGAAGTCTTGATGAGCATAACTAGAGTGTACTCTACAACCCCTTCCTTACATAATGCATATATGCTCTCTCATGAACATCCTCAGCAAAAGGAGTTATCACCTCTGAATTACCTGGTCTGGCAATTGGATCCCTCAAATAAATGGCATGACAAGTCTCAAAGGAAACTTCAATATGAGCAGGTAATATGGCAAAGCAACCAATGAAAGGTCTTGGTTTCCAAGGAGTGAAATAAGGTAATTGTGGGTTTTTCCTTCCGAATAACCCTTTTTGCCATGGTAAGCTAACCTTTGCAAGGGACTCATCTTCAGTGATAGCGGCTTGATCCAACTTCTTATGAGGTTTTAAATTCTTGACAAATTCAGAAGTGAAAGGAATAAGTTTTGAATCTTCAGGTAATTTACTTGCTTGAGCTTGTTTACGTAAATAATCTGTTCTAGCATTACGAACTTCCACTAATAATTGTTTCACCGAAGAAGCGAGTTTTTCTTCACTAGCATTTTCTCTTTCTGTTGATTTCTTGGTAATGAATTCAGTAACCAATTTATCATTATGACTTCCGATTAATGGGTGGAGGTTTTTCTTCAAAAAATTATATATGGTCAAACATTTCCCAGCATCTGGACCATAATGTTTAAATGTATCTACGGTTACATCTTCCACTTGATTTGCTCTTTTCACAATGTCATGTAAAATACTTTCTCTGGTAGTTTTCTTTTGAGCTTGGATCATCTCTTTTTCAATACTTGCATTGAAATTTTTCACCGAGTTGGTCCTATCATGTTTGATCAGTGAATCCAACAGTTCTGGTTTAGCTTGTTTCAATTCCCATGCTTGTTTTGGATTACTACGAGTGGTTCTCACATACTTGTTCCAAACGGTGATTTGCTTATTATCAGTTTTGACTGCTTCTTCAATCCCAGGTTTAACTCTTCCCATTGCAAGTAAAACCTTTTCAGGATCAATATTGAAGATATCTCCTTCATGTAAAGGAAATGAAGGATGTTTGATCACAACTCCATTAACTTGGACATGACCTCCCAAAATAAATTGTCTTGCTTGTCTTACAGAACTTGCAAACATGGATCTAAAGAGAGCGGTCTCTAATCTTTTCTCTAATGGAGCATAGGTTTGTAATACCAAAGGTGTACGTTGAACTCTACCAACACCTTTTAAAGAAGCATCTAATTGAGCAACCGATTCAAGTGAAGGGTTGAATATGGATTTCCATCGAGATTCAGTTAAATGTTCTCCATGATACCCTCTTGTTTCTTGTTTTGCTTTGAATTTCTGTTGGAAAAGCGTCAACCTATCAAATGAAACCTTATCCTTTTTGTATATATTGAATAGATTGAATTTGTTCATAGAGGCACGAATCCGCCCTCTACTTAAAGAGTTGATGTTCTCTATTCTTCTAGGCATGGTTGTGTTGGAAGTTGATGGAAAATTTTGTTAGCGTGCGACTGAAGGGCAGATTGGAATTCAGATTCATGAGGTGGGATGTTGAGTAATGAACAAGTGATGTTTAAGAGGATTTAGAAAGAGTAAAGTCTGGTGGACACTGGATGCCACCTGGTTAAGCATTTTATTACTCTCGTAGTGACGAATTATCACTTGTACTTTTAAAGAAATATCATCCGACGTAATATTTATTATTACAAGAAATTTTATCCGACGTATAATAAAGGGTAAGTCTTTAAACACCCATGGAAGTACAAATCTAGATACAATATACTATAACTGCAACTACCAATATAGATGGCTTGCTTATTTGTTATATCATTGCACTTTCTGCCCTCATTTTACTTGTCCCTAGCATTTCGCACATAAAAATAGTACTACACAACATGTCCAGAGTATGGTCACTTGAAGATGAAATCAAGTTATTCAGTGTCATATGTGATTATAAACCAGCTGGGAAACATAAGAATGAAAACATGGTACTAATAATAAATCATATAAATGATGGGAACAATGGGATACCGTTTAGTAAAGCAGAAGTATGGGCTAAATTGGAACTGTTGTATGATTTGAAACGTTTGGATTTACTTGAAGAATGGGTGGATGGTGAAGTCAGAAAGAATCTGATGGTTGAATCGGAAGTAGGCGATGAAGAGAAACTGGAAACCCTGGAATTAATCAAGGTTGAAGAAACAGCTAAACTATCAGAAGAAGTAAAAGAAGAATCAGAAGATTCTTCTGATTCTGAATCAAATTCTTCCGATAGTGCTGAAGATGAAGATTCCGATTCTGCAGATGAAAAGAAAAAACCAGGCCGTAGACCTTTGAAGAGAAATCGTCCGGTAGATAAACCCCTTCAGATTTCAAAACGAAGAAAGGCAGGTACCCCTCCTCCAGTACAATTTAAAAAGAATCCGAAAAGGCGAACTCGTTCTGAAACTCATCATGTTGTGAACGACCTGGAACTGCCCTTGCTGGAGAGTGCGGAACCTGAACAACAAGAGGTTGTTGAGGAGGTGGAGACGAAAAAGCCAAAGAAGAAGGTTGTAAAGGTTGCTGTTCCCATTAGGAGGAGTACTAGGAAGAAGTAGGGGCTAGTTTTTTACAATGTTCTTCAGTCTCAAGGTTTCCGCGTTTCCAATGTCTTCAGTATCAAGGTGTGTGTTCTCAGTATCGGGAGTCCGCGTTCCAATGTTCTCAGTATCCGCGTTCCAATGGTGTGTTATTTGGTATCTTCTCGTGCTTCAGCAGAAAAGTTAGCTAAAGCATGCATTTTCTGATAACGCTATTTATGGTTCCCGTTTAAGAAATGTCCATTATATGGTACTTTTAGAGAACACCATGGAAGGTCAGTATTTGTTACGTCAGTTTGTAGCATACTAATTTAGACTCAACTTGTAATATTTAACTAATACACTTATATTGATAAATTCACTGACTATATATTGATAACTTTACTAACTATATATTGATCACTAACACTGCTCTTACGCCGCGTCTCAATTTTTCTCCAGCTCCAACTTTTCACACATGCTCAGACATGTTTCAGATTCTACTATCTCGTGCAAGTGGTCGAGGAGCCAAGGGTGTTAAGGCAATTGTTGGAATTCAATCAAATCTCAGGAAGTCAATTTCCATTGGAAGTTTTTCAAGATCAATTAAGGTTGTACGATGTTTTTCAATATCAAACTATACATCACAACTGATCCAAGAGATTCCTTTTATAATGGAAGATCGAGGAGGTCGAACTGAATCCAATAGTTTGACTCCACTATATCTGTCGATTCGTAAAATCATGGATGCAAATCCAGGTTGCGTATGTCTTGTACAAGTTGGTAGTTTCTATGAACTTTACTTTGATCAAGCGACAGTATATGGACCTCAATTGGGAATTAAGGTGGTCAATCGAGCCAGTGGACTGTACTCCATTCCAATGTGTGGTTTTCCTACTTATCAATTACAAAAGTTCATGCAAATCTTGGTTCTGGACTTACTGAAAACAGTCGCCGTGATAGATCAAATTACAATCGGAGATCAAAAGGTTATACATCGAGAAGTTTCCAGAATTCTTTCTCCCGGTACGTTGGTGGAAGAAACATTCATGAATTATAGTCAAAATAATTATTTATTAGGAGTCTCTTTCCCTCCAATATCTTCCAAAGTTATACCTGCTGATCCAGACACTCCAATTGGTCTTTCATGGATAGATCTTTCAGTTGGGGAGTTTTATGTTCAACAATCCACTCTTGGAGACCTTATATCTGATGTTTCTCGAATCAATCCTAGTGAAATAATTCTTCCAAAAGAATATCAAGATTTAGATTTAGTAAAATGGTTCCCTCCAATGCAAAATTTGAAGCGTCACTTCACCAGGTATCATAAGGTTTCTTATGGGAATAATAAAATAAAATTTAAAGCAAGTAGTCAGCTCCTTCGCAAAACCCTAGAAGCATTCTCAGTTAAAGAAGAAGCTGCCATGAATATGATTTTATCTTATTTACATGTTAATTTCCCTCATTCAAATGTTTTGATTGATTTACCAATCCAATATTGGAACGAACTGTACCTACAAATGGATTCCAATACTCGAGATTCTTTAGAGTTAATAGAACGTTCAAGTGGTGGACGTCATTTGGTAGTAGGCTCGCTTTTGAATACCATCAAAAGAAGTAAAACCGCTTCTGGAACTCGACTTTTGACTCAATGGATCAAATCACCATCCTTAGATATCACTGAATTGCTTAAAAGACAGAGTTTTATTTCCATGTTCATGGCTGAATTCCCTTTAGAAATATCCCTTCGATTGGAATTATCCAATATTGGTGATATTTCTCGTAGTTTGCAACGATTAAGTTTTGATACTGGTGATACTGTTGCGAATTTGGTTGGTGTTGCAGATGGTCTTACAAATCTTGCTGCCATAGAAAAATTATTACAAGAATATTCTTTGAAAGCACCGTCTGTCTTGAAACCATTTTTGAAAGATTTCAAAGTTCCTTTGGAATTGGCACTTGAAGTTAATGGTACTTTGGAACAACCTCCAGCAGAGGTGCTTCCAGAGATGGATGATTTTGAAGTGGAGAGTGATGAAAGCTCTGCTGATAAGTCAAATAATATTGAAACACCCATCTCCTCCCAACCAACCACTTTAGGTTCATATACCAATGAATCTATTGCTAAATATAGAAAAGTTCCAGTTACAGCTTCTCCAGAGCAACGGTTTGCTTTCCAAATTAAAAAAGATCATGACCCAGCATTAACTGCCCTTCATAAGGATTTGGAAAAGTTACATCTAAAAGAAGAAGACTTTATTGAAAAGTTGACATCCAAATTCCAATCAATAGACCCAAAAATATCCATTACTGGGAAACTGACACTGGGGAAATTCAGTAATGTTCTCCATATTGCAGGAAAACAGAAACTGATTGCCGAGATCTCTTCTGCATTGGATTCGGGAGTTTTATACCAGCGTAAGACCGCGATAATATACAAACCAAATGACTGGACCAAATTACAACATGAGATTGATCTCAAGATAGAATTAATCCAAGGTTTAGAAAGCACCATAATACGTGAACTTAGACGAAAGGTAATAGAAGAAAGTTCCAGCATAAGACAAATCATCAAACTTACAGATTATTTGGATGTCACCTCTTCCATGGCTGTATTGGCAAGGGAATTACACTTGGTATGTCCCAAATTCCTCAAGACACCACAACTTAAGATTACAGGAGGAAGACATTTGGTGGTTGAAACTGGGTTGAAGGACTCGATGTTTACTCCGAATGACACTACTATAAGTGCCAGTAATCCAATGTGGGTGATCACTGGACCAAATATGGGTGGTAAGAGCACCTTCTTGAGACAGAATGCTATAATTGTGATTTTGGCTCAAATAGGTTCGTTCGTCCCTGCTGAAAAGGCAAGTTTAGGAATTGTTGATAAGATTTTCACACGGATTGGTGCTTCGGATGATTTGTACAATGATTTAAGTACATTTATGGTTGAAATGGTTGAAACAAGTAACATCTTGAAAAATGCTACCTCAAGATCCTTAGCCATTGTGGATGAAATAGGTAGAGGAACCAGCGGAAAAGAAGGGTTGGCCATTGCATATGCAACATTAATCAATTTACTCACTGTGAACAAATGCAGAACCCTATTTGCTACCCATTTCGGTAACGAAATTAGTACTTTGCTTGAGCAGAACAACATGAAGCTGACAAAAATACAATTTCACAGAACAAGGGTGGTGCATGAAGGTAAGGGTGGGCTTATCATAGACCATACCTTGGAACCAGGAATCAGCGAACGGTCTTATGCTTTGGAAGTTGCTCAGATGGCTGGATTTCCAAAAAGTGTTCTTCAAAATGCTAGACAGGCTTTGAAGTTGTTATAGAGAGTGGTGGGGATGGTATTGAAATAAAATTATAGATAGTAAAAAGTAAATTACAACATGAAGAATTAGAACAGTGCATACAATTGAAATTACATAAAAATGAAGAGTTTATGAAGAATTTATAAAAAATGCATAAAAATTATAATCCCTAATAGCAACGACTCTCCTAAAAACAACTCAATGGGTCAGCTCAAGCGATAATAAACAAATTACAATACAACCTCTACAACTTTTAAAAGTATTATCTCAATGATTAAAAACTATGGAACTCTACTTATTAGCCAGCGACATATTAGAAAGCTGTTAATTTATTACAGGCAGACATTTACATGCCCTGCTTAGTCTTTTGGACCAAACCAACCTATTTACTTGGAGGTTGCTTCATCTGATTCAGGAGGATTTGCTGGAGTTTTTGCAATTGTTCTTGTTGATAAGGATCCGTTGGTTGACCAATAGGAGCTGGCTGGTTTGTTATCTGACCATTGCCACTGGCAATGGAGGAAGGGTGTGGGTAACCTTGCGACGGACCTGGACCCATTTGTTGCTGTGGAGGGTAGCCTTGATATCCAAATTGGTTTGGAGGTGGACCCTGGTGAGAATTTTGGTAATAGCCATGTTGAACCTGGTTGAAAGGTACTCCATATGGCGACCCTTGGATTGGGTTAAACTCATTCACAGGTTGGAAAGCTGGTGGATACTGTTGGTATTGAGGATTGAATTGTTGCTGCTGTTGTTGCTGCTGTTGCATGTGTTGCAATTGTTGAGGATGTGGATGTCCTTGCGAGTGTCCTTGTGGATGTCCTTGTTGAGGGCGTTGTAATTGGTGAGGATGATGTGGATGAGGGATCTGTTGTTGTAATGGTAATTGTTGTTGTACATAATGTTGTGGAACCCCATGCTGTTGCGGATGAGGTTGCTGAGGAGGTTGACCTTGACGAAGTTGTTGGAAAGATTGAGGAGCTCCAGAATGAAGTGGCTGATATCCCTGGTATGGAAGTGGTTTCGATACTTGAGGTAGGTGATAACCAGGGGCTTGCGGATCAGCATAATTATAAGGTTGATATCTTTTTGATGGATCATTTGGTTGTGGGATTCCTCTTTTACGGTCCTCCACACCAGTTTTATTCTGCTTCTTCTTTTTCCTGGCTTGTTTAGCTGCCAATTCTTGTTCATCATCTGAATATTCCTGTTCATCTTCTGGGATTTCCTCATCATGACAATTACTAGCATCGGTTCCTCTCAAGTTCTTGATAGAGTCAGTATAAACGAAATATGAGTCTGGAACAACATAATACACACTCTGACCTTTTGTATGAGCAAACCTTGCAAACTCTTCTGGAGTATTGAACTTCACACGATAAACAGGCTGTTGTAGCCTACCAAACGTTTCGCACAAGGGACCAATGACAGTTCTATCTTGGAAACAAAACACAGACTCATCCTTCAACACCCGGAATTCTCCTGACGTGTTAGCTTTGATAATCATACTTTGTTCAACAAGCGCGATCACTTCACCAACGCATTCTATTGGAGCATTGGGAGGAACAACATATCCAACAGGTAAGCCCGGAGCAATCTCATTAGTGATTTCGTTTGCTGATGTGATTGGTCCCGCAATGATCTCAGCATCATCGTCATCAAGGTCAAGATTACCACCAACCACAACTGAATCATCATCCGAGACATCTGAAACAATATAAGAGTCGTCGGAATCTGAAGGGGGAGATTCCGGGGAAAGTTCTGGTTCCGAATCCTCTTCGAGGGCGATTTCATCATCGGAAAGTGGAGCTATGTTTTCTTGCACTGGGTTATCAAAAAAGGTATTTACCGAAGTAGACAGTGCAACTGGAGCAGGTTCATCCAATAAGGAATCTTGTTGCACTAATAATGACTCTTCATCTAAAATAGTGTTTGGCTCTAACAAAGTATTTTGATCTATGGTTAAAGATTCAGCAGCATCATCAATTGGTAAAGGTGTTTCTTCGGCATAATTATCCTCTTCAAGAGGTACTTCCGATGTACTTTCTTGTAATAATACAGTTTCTTGCAATGGTTCAGGTAATGAATTTCCAGCATCCTCAGCTACAGTAGGATTATCAACAAGTGGACTTTCCTTAACAGGGACAGTTGAATTCAAAGTGGATTCCTCAGGCACATCATCAGCAGTTTCGGTAGGCTCAGCAGTCACATTATCAGCAGTTCCAGTAGGTACGCTCTGTTCATCAGCTTCAGCAGGAACTTTCACTTCAAACTCTTCTTTGACACCATTGACCTCTTGTTTAATTTGATCTGTTACCTTTGGTGTTTCAATGAGGGGCTCCAACTTGATTTCAGAGTCAGGGTCTTCAAATTCATCAATCAGATCAATTTTAACGTCAACCAGATCTATCTCGGACAGATCAATTTTAATATCTCCGGAAGTTTCCAGTTGTTCGTTGTTAGCTTCATCCTTAACTACTTGTTGTTCATCGTCCTTAACTACTTGTTGTTCTTCTTGTTGTTCTCCTTGTTGTTTTTCACCAACTTCAGCTTCAAGATGAACATTTTTATCAGTTAACCCATTTGATGATTCAATGGGAGTTTCTTGAGTATCCACTTCAGCTTCAATCACATCAGCCGCAGTTTCGTCCGGCACTCGTCCAATTGTCCCGGCTTCCTCTGTAACAACAAGTGCGCCATCGTCCTCACCTTCTCCATTTGCAGACGAATTTATCTTGCCATCAACATCTTTAGTTATCTTAGTTGAATCAATCTCAATGTCACCAGCGGCGTTGGCATCTTCAATGGATTCGTTCACCATGACGGTCTGTTCGGTCATACCAACAATATTCTAGTGAGAGTTGATTATTTCCACGCGTATTTTTCCAAAGGCATCTCTCCAAACAATTATTTATGACGTTTCGGTAATATTTAGAGTAGTAAAAGATGACAAGAGAGATCTAATAGGCATTCCACCAATTCTGCCTAATGATTAGACTTTTTGAGCCTACCCTTCATGTATAAGCGAACTTGTTCACAATCCGAATTCTCGTCAAGAATTACCCGGACATTTGAAAATGAGCCAATTCCCCGGCTCGCCAGAAATTAGGCGGCGACACGACCCACCCGAAATTGTGCACACACGACTGAAAAATTTTCCTTAATGCGCACGCATATATAAGGGACGCTGTGCCAACACACTTGAAAAATTTACTAAACTAACTAAGATGGGTGCCTACAAATATTTAGAAGAGTTGCAAAGAAAGAAGCAATCCGATGTGATGCGTTTCCTTTACCGTGTCAGATGTTGGGAATACAGACAAAGAAATGTTATCCACAGAGCATCTCGTCCTTCTAGACCTGATAAAGCTAGAAGATTAGGATACAAGGCCAAGCAAGGGTTTGTAATCTTCAGAGTTAGAGTCAGAAGAGGTGGTAGAAAGAGACCTGCTCCAAAGGGTGCCACTTACGGTAAGCCAACCAACCAAGGTATCAACCAATTGAAGTACCAAAGATCTTTAAGATCTACTGCTGAAGAAAGAGTTGGTAGACGTGCTTCTAACTTGAGAGTGTTGAACTCTTACTGGATTAACCAAGATTCTACTTACAAGTACTTTGAAGTTATCTTGTTAGATCCATCTCACAATGCTATCAGAAGAGATGCTAGATACAACTGGATTGTTAACCCAGTCCACAAGAGAAGAGAAGCTAGAGGTCTTACTTCCATCGGTAAGAAATCTAGAGGTATCAACAAGGGTCATTTGTTCAACAACACCAAGGCTGGTCGTCGTCACACTTGGAAGAGACAAAACACTTTGTCTTTATGGAGATACAGATCTTAGGTTTCCTAAGACATCTTTCAAATCTTGGTTGCATGTTTTGTTTGGATCGGTTTTCTTGATTTTTGATTGGTTTGCCGGTTCTTATTTTGGTTGTTACTGTACATAGATTATTTAATAATTGACGTAGGGTTTGAAAAGTGTAGAAATGAAGGAGACTTTTGCAGTGAGTGTTAACGAACTGGTAAATTTACCATGAACCAGCAGTGAGCAGTAGCGAACTACTATGGACATATCTTTGAATCGTAAAGAAACATTAGACCCGAACAGTGGATTGCTTCTCTTTGTCTCGCAAGTGGCATCCTAAGGTTTTTTTCACGAAGTGAAAAATTTGGGCATCTCTCTCCGCCTTGTGCTACTACTTGCTTTTGTGGTGGCTGCAAATTTCAGTCATCCTAAAATCATACCTTTCAGCAGATAAAAGATCTACTTGGAATTTTGACATTTTACAAGGCTATAAGAGTTATTTGCTTCAGTAATAAGCCTCTCATGATTTAGCCTTTGCTATTCCTTCTTGAGTGTTGCTTTAAGATAGATAACTTGAAATAGCTCCCATAATAACCCCATAGCGATCCCTCTCTCAGCTAATTTTGCTGCAAAAAATTGATTTCAGATGTGCAGTAAGCAGAATGCTTTATTTCTTTGGAGTACGAGGAGAAGAATCTGCAAATACCCAGAATTCATTCGAAGAAAGATTTAGGTGCTTAAATGTAGATATGAAATAGCTTTCAATAAAATTCAACAAACTTTTATAATAATGCCAATTTTAGGTAGTCATGTCATTAAATGCTTGTCTTGAATCAAATTTGTGCTTGCTTGGAATTAGGATACTTTAGCTTCAACCAGGTTTCAATAATCTCTCCTCACTGATAGATATGCAGTGGATATTTGAGTGGTTGAAATAAATGATGATTTCTCAAAATTTGGAGGTGATCCTATACGAGCATCCTCAGGTACTCCAGATGCGAAAGCATTTGATCGCTAGTGCGATCAAACCTTTATCCATCACAAACACTTCTCTTCTCCAGGAACAAGTATTCAGGACAAGCTCTCGACCAGTTTCATAATTTAGAGTATGTTCCTTCTCATTAAAGGATGATGGAAAATTGATAAGTGGTATAGTTTCCTGCAATCTGTGGAAACGGTTGTCATCATAGTTGAAATTTGCAGCCAATACATGGTAGTAAATCAACGTATAGAATTTTAATTGCATCTAATGGGCAACGGATAGAATTTCATCTAATGGGATACATTTTATCTCTTCACTTTATGAAAGAACTCGTAAGCAAACCATTATCTTCTTGCTGTCATCTGTCCACCGCCAACTTCCGCACCTAACTAAAAATTGCGCTTGCGGATTAACCCCACACGAGTTTATCACAATTCACGTGACATTTGCAACCAAATATTCCCCGGGCCTGCTGAACCAAAGCATTTTGAGTTTGTCAATTTTGAAACTATACAATTCTCAAGTAAAATATGGATTTTTTTTTATCTGTTAACGATGTGGTAACCAGTTTAATTGGTAACCAGTGTAAACAATTTAACGGAAGTGGCTAGTGTGCATCGCTTAATTGGTAACCACTTGAAAGATATACTTTTTTTGGAAATATTATTAGGATTTAGATGGAAGTTAGACATGAGAGATGTGATTTAAATTGTGCTTTGAAAGTTTGTCCAATGTTACATTAGTACTTCTGGTGGGATAATACTGTTCGTGGGTACTTTATAAGGTATTGGAATATGGTGATGGGGCTATGATAATAATTCATGAATGGTAGTCATGAACGGTTAGTGGGATAAATAGTCAAAAGGTGTTGACACTTGCATAATACCTTCTGTTCGTTGTTGGGTGTCGTTGGTTGGTGTGTCTCCATCCCAACAGATTCTCACAACCTGCATATACCACGTAGTTTAATTTATCAAGGATGCAAGTACCAATGAGTTTGCAATTGGTTCTGAAGGGGGTTATAGAGATTTGGGTGGATTTAGGGTAGATTTAAAGTAGATTTAAGGTAGATTTATCTTACTTTAATTTTTCAATTTTTCACAGTTTATTTTAAAATTCTTACAAAGTATCAAAATGCGATCCATTTACATGAATACTCTTCAGAATACTCTTCAGTTACTTCGAATACTCTTCTACTCGAATACTCTTCAATTACTATTACGTTTTATTACTTTATCATTCATACTAAAAAACAAGGTTAGTACACAGTCCAGGAACTCCAATGAACCTCTTCATTTTTCATAAAATGTATGCGATCACAATAGTGTGATAATGTAATTAGATAAGGCTATCAAAAGTAATATCTTAAGAAATGTTTAATATGTTATCTTTCAAATTATACTTAGGCTTAGTACACAACACTCAGTAAATCTACTCTTACCATCTATTTAATCATAATATCATTCTATTTTCGAGACCTCTTCAGAAGACTGAAAATTCACTTTCAAACGTCCTAGTAATCCTAATTAACTCTTAATTATTTCATGTTTTCAACTCTAACATTACAACTTTGTTTAAAGCTGCTGCTCACTACGTTGGCTTTTACAGCGAATGTTTAAAGCGAACGCAGTGAGCTACTTATCTAAAGCTCATTATCTAAAGCTCACTGCGTTCGCTTTAGCTCACTACGTTCGCTTCGCTCACTCATTAAGTCCACTTTCGCCGAGTCAAAAATGCCACCATTTGCGCAACCTTTGAATTTTTTTCTTCAATTAATCTTAACCAACGATATGGCTTATAGTAAAACTGCGATCTTATCAGTGTATGATAAAACTGGCTTATTAGATTTGGCCAAAGGGTTAGCTGAAGCCAATGTTCGTATTTTAGCCTCTGGAGGTACTGCGAAAATGATTCGTGAAGCTGGATTCCCAGTGGAAGATGTTTCAACCATTACTCATGCACCAGAGATCTTAGGAGGTAGAGTCAAGACTTTACATCCTGCTGTTCATGGAGGGATCTTAGCTAGAAACTTACAATCAGATGAAGATGATTTACTTGCTCAAGGAATTGAAAAGGTGGACTTTGTTGTATGTAATTTATACCCATTTAAAGAAACGATTTCAAAGGTGGCTGTCACCATCGATGAAGCCGTTGAAGAAATTGACATTGGTGGTGTTACTTTATTAAGAGCTGCCGCTAAGAATCATGCAAGAGTCACCATCTTATCGGATCCAAATGATTATGCTGCTTTCTTACAAGAATTGAAAAAGGGTGAGATTTCAGATGAAACTAGAAATACTTATGCTTTGAAAGCTTTTGAATCAACTGCTGATTATGATTCTGCAATCAGTGATTTTTTCAGAAAACAATACTCCGAAAACGAATCTCAATTACCTTTAAGATATGGTGCCAACCCTCATCAAAAACCAGCTCAAGCTTTCGTTTCTCATGGTGTTTTACCTTTCAAAGTTTTAAGTGGTTCTCCAGGTTACATTAATTTATTGGATGCATTGAATTCATGGCCTTTGGTTAAAGAATTGTCAGCTTCTTTGAATTTACCTGCTGCCGCTTCTTTCAAGCATGTCTCTCCTGCTGGAGCAGCCATTGGTTTACCATTAACCGATATTGAAAAGAAAATCTATTTTGTTGAAGACATTGAAAATATGTCTCCTTTAGCAAATGCCTACGCTCGTGCTAGAGGTGCTGATAGAATGTCGTCTTTTGGAGATTTCATTGCTTTATCTAATATTGTAGATATCTCAACTGCTCAAATCATCTCCAAGGAAGTTTCAGATGGGGTCATTGCTCCAGGTTATTCCGAAGAAGCTTTGGCTTTATTGAAGAAGAAGAAGAACGGGAAATATTGTATCTTACAAGTTGATCCAAACTTCACTCCAGATCTTGTTGAATCAAGACAAGTTTATGGTGTTACTTTACAACAAAAGAGAAATGATGCTATCATTAAAGGTTCATCTTTCAAAGAAATCATCTCTGAAAACAAGGGGTTGACCGAACAAGGTGCTGTTGATTTGGCTGTTGCAACCATTGTCTTGAAGTTCACTCAATCAAATTCCGTTTGTTACGCCAAAAATGGGATGGTTATTGGTTTGGGTGCTGGTCAACAATCCCGTATCCATTGTACAAGATTGGCGGGAGACAAGGCCGATAACTGGTGGTTTAGACAACATCCAAAGGTTTTGGGCTTCAAATGGGCTAAAGGGGTCAAGAGACCAGAAAAATCAAACGCCATTGATTTATACGTAACGGGCCAAATCCCAACCAGCGAACCGGAAAAGACCGAATATGAATCCAAATTCGCAACCTTACCTGAACCTTTGACTGTCGAGGAAAGAGCTGAATGGATTGCTCAACTTAAAGACGTTGCTTTGTCTTCCGATGCTTTCTTCCCATTCCCAGACAATGTATACAGGGCTGTTAGATCTGGTGTCAAATTTATTGTTGCTCCATCTGGTTCTGTTATGGATAAGGCTGTTTTGGCTGCTGCCAACTCGCATGATGTTGTTTATGTTGAGAACCCAATTAGGTTGTTCCATCATTAAGCTGTACCTCATTAGTCAAGCTGTACCTCATTAGTCAAGCTGTACCACTTCATTAGTCAAGCTGTACCACTTCATTAGTCAAGGTGTACCACTTCATCAGTCAAGCTGTACCACTTCTTAGAGTGGCAGGAGAACACCACGATGCAGGGGCAGAATAATACAATCGAGTATGGGAAGATCGCATATTCCAAGTCATAAGAGGCATGTGTATTATTCTTAAACTAGAAGACTTTCGTACGTTCATACTGTCCTTCTTAATATTTACTTTATTGTTTCTGAATTGTGTAGAGTGTCGACATTTTGATGTCTGTTGACCTTAATGTGCTCATATACTCTCGTAGTCCAATTTATTTTCGTGCAATTTGATTCTCGAAGTCCCATTCGAGTGATGATGCGCAAGAGGTTTATTTTAAAGAGTAGGTGAGAGAGGTGAGAGGTGTACTGGTGAGGTCATGTACTTGGAAATTGTAGATTAATCAGAACATTGAAAGTTGTAAATTAATTCAAAAATTGAAAGTTGTAGATCAAACGTTGAAAGCTGTAAATCAATTCAAAAATTGAAAACAGATCCATTGAAAACTGTAGATCAATCCTATATTGAATCTGAGATGAACCTTGAAAAATAAGGTAGTAATATCTCTTTCAAAAAATTCCGAGTTCATATGGATGTAAATGGCCTGTTAATCACAAACATTGTGAGTACAAGTTTACATTAACATCCATGAATTCTTCATTATATTACGCTCAATGTTGACATCAAAGACTTAGTATGTCCTAACTTAGATATTCTATATATGGGTATTTAATGCATGGCGTGACACACACACATCATATAAATGCATTTCTTTGGGGTGTATTCTCTTTGTTGTCGCAAGTTCCCGCGTTTTGCAGCCATTTTGAACGTACTATCACTACTAAGTACTATCACTACTAAGTCTATCACTACTAAGTCCATCAATACTAAGTTTATCACTCTGAGTACTATCCTACTAAGTCTTCATCACTAAGTCTTCTACACCTTCTTAATCCACAATATTATCCAAACTAAAGAGATGATCCCTACATGTCCCATCAAGATTCATTTCTTATTCGAGGAATCATATCATACCAATTTGTAGACTTTATTGGTATTCTACTTTATAATGAAACGTTTTTGAAATTCAACTTTGGTTTACAAGAAGGATTACCTTCAATGGTAGTTTAAAAATTTCTGTGAACTATGTTGTTAATTAGTAAATAAGTTTGTCTGTTGTACACAATTTGGTCTCAACATTAACTTCTACAGTTCAAGTTTGCTATTCAGAGATCTAGAGGATGCCTATGTTCTTGTGAAGCTTATGATCCACTTATTAAATTTAAGTCAACTCATTGAACAATTATTAGTCTTGGGATTCGTATTAATCTTAAAGATTACAACAGGTTCGTATTCTTAAGTATTACTTCATCCTAGGGATTAGTTCGTTAATCTTATGGACTTCCTCACCTCCACACTAAAATTTATACTTTTAAGTTCCAGCTCGCTGAGTCGCGCACTTTTCTTAACACGTAGTTTTTCACAAGTCAACACCAGAATGGCCTCTCAATACACGTACGACGAAGAAGGAGAAACATGGCCATACTTTGTAATGGCCACCCTTACGGTGATTTTGATTCCATTAACCATCAAATGGATTCTTAGAGCTTTACATCTGGGGGATGATAATGTTGCCAAACATAACTCCAAGATTAAAGGATCTATTAAAGAAACCACCAAATCAATTGAAGTTCAGAATATTAAACAAATCAACACACTTAAGAGCAAAAAGAAGAGTAGTGCTATTTTCAATAAAACATTAATTATCTTGATTGTTGGATGGAGTATTGCAATTTATATTGCCCTTTATTACCTTCAAGAAGCAGATTTGATTGGATCTTTCGACCCATATACTATCTTGGATGTTTCCCCATTTGCAACAGACAGAGAAATCAAATCCCGTTATAGAAAATTATCTTTAACTCATCATCCTGATAAGTTACCTAAAGATCTTAGTGAATCTGCTAAAGAAATCATGGAAGCTCAATTCATTCGGTTGAACTTGGCTTATAAAGCTTTAACCGATGAAGTCACCAGAAACAATTTCTTGAAGTTTGGTCATCCAGATGGTCCTCAAGATATTTCCCATGGGATTGCCCTTCCTAAATTCCTTGTTGAAGGGAAATATTCTCAAGTAATGTTACTTGTTTATGGTTTACTCATGGGTGGGTTATTACCTTGGTTAGTTGGATCTTGGTGGGGCAAAGTCAAAGTCCATACCAAACAAGGTTTACATGTAGATACTGCTGGATTCTTTGTAAGAAAATTGACAGACAGAAACCCAGGGAAAGTTGTTACTGCTTATGATATTTTGGATTGGATTATTTGGAGTCAAGAAATTAGAACCCAATTCTCTCATTTGGATATCGTTAAAGTAAGAGACTTGATTCAAGCTCATTTCGACCGTGATTTCTCAAACCCACTGTTGGAAGAAGATAAAGTCAAATTGATTGCAATCTTGCCAGATTTGATCAATAAATTCATTGATATTGCTGTTGTATTCAGAGCAAGTGACGTGATTATTGTTGCAACCGATTTACTTAAAGCTGTCACTCAAGGTATTAGCCCACTTGGAAAGAAACAGGAGTTGTTACAATTACCATTTGTGAACCCTCAAGCTGTTTTGCAATCGGATGTTAAGAAATTGGGTAAATTATTTGCCATCACTGAAGATGAAGCTGGGAAAGCTTTGGGAATTACAGATAAACTGAAATTGAAAAGAGCGTTGGATGTTGCATCCCACATTCCTGTTATTCGTGTTCTCGATGCTACCTTTGTTGTCCCTGGTGAAGAATTTGTAACCCCAGCTTCGACCAGTCATATTTCTGTTAAGTTCTTGGTGAAATCACCAAGACTCAAATCTTGTCCTGAAATTGAGGATGACGATGTGAGAATGAAGGACGAAGAAACTTTGGAATATATGAAAGATCCTTTGATTGTCAATGCCCAACAACCAGAATTGCCATTTTCGTACGCTCCGTATTTCCCAGGTACAATCCAAAACGCTTGGTCTGCTTTCGTGATACAACAAAAGGATACGAAGCTTGTTGAAGGATCAACCGCCTTCAAATTGGAAAATGCAAGTTTGCGTAACTTGGAATTGACTCAAGCAAGCTGGAAGGCGGGCGGTGAAGATGTTCTTGTAGGGACCTTCAAAATCCCATTCCTCAACCCAACACCAGCAGAAGTTGCCAAATATCAATTCAGATTGCTTTTGAAAAATAATGCGTATTACGGATGTGATGTGGACATTCCTTTGGAAATGGATGTGAAAGCTGTTCCTGCAGATTTGGAAAAGCTTCAAAGGCAGTTGAAGAAAGCCGAAGGCGAAGTTGAAGATGATTCGGATAGTGACATTTCAGACCCAGAGGATGATTCCTTGGCCTCCGCCTTGGCTTCCTTAAGGGGCGATGCTCCAAAGAAGAAGAGATCCAAGATCCAAGAGGTGGAGAGTGAGGATGAGGAGGTTTTCACAGATATAAATACGGATACTGAGGATGAGCTTGATTAGGTTTCCGAATGTGCTTGATTAAACAGGGACTGTTTAAGTGTCAGCTGCAAAGCGCATTCAACTTGAGCGATATAGATTTAGCGCGTATACAAGCTGTATGCTGAGAAAGCTGTGGGATAGAGTGAAAGTGGTGGAAAATTGATTTCACTGCTTATAAGCAACTTCACATTTGGTGTGATCATTAAAAGGTTACCTGTAAATTATTTATAAATGTGAATGTATGAGTTTAATTAGAGTAGGTGGGTATGTTTAAGATATTGTGAAATTGTGTGTCCATAAGTGTCAGCAGAGGCTACGTCAGATATATATTTTTCTCTTCTATTAATTTTAAATTTAAAGATAATCAAAGCGTAGGGAATTGTGTAAGTGTAGGGAATACCAAGTGTAAGTGTAGGGAATACCATGTGTAAGTGTAGGGAATTCCTAACAAGTGTCTGGGACTTTTAAATTTCTGGTTGAGGTGTGACTTGCTAGGTAAATGACGAGTTTATGCCATATTAACGAGATGGCCTCATAATGAGTAATCGCATCCATAATGTCCACCCGGATAAATGATACTCAAAATAGAGTGTCGTTTGTAGTAACAACCGTGGACACCGAGCGAAGCGTAGGTGACAGGACGAAGTGTAGAAGGCGGTTTAGGAGACTTAACGGAGAGGGTTCGCTACGCTCACACGTAGAACTCACAGTTGCAGACTTGAATTACACATAGATGCCTATGTAAAGCTGGAAGGAACACAGGAAGATGTTCAATAGCCTTGATGAGTTATTAGCGTTGCACACATCAAGAATGCGTTCGTAATCACACTACGGTGTGTTCGTACTCCCGATACGGTGTGTTCGCACTCATGCTACGGTGTGTTGTCTCACGCTACGGTGTGTTCGTACCTACGTGTGTTCGTACCTACGTTGTGTTCGTACCTACGTTGTGGTAATCACACCTCCAAACTCAAAATCTTCGCATCAGGATTCTCCAATCCCTGCTCTTTATAATAATCCTTGATCTCCCCAACTTCCTTAAACCCTCTCTTTAAATACCAATCCATGGCCTCCTTATTCTCAACATGAACATGTAAAACTACCTGATGAACAAACCTTCCTTTTGTTTCTTGGATCAAGTATTCCAACATCTTTTCACCGATGCCCAAACCTCTATATTCCTTCAAGACTCCAAATGCCTCTATATAAACGGCGTTTGGAATCTCGGTACTGATTGCATATTTCTGAGTGCTTTCATATGAAGTTGAATTGGCTTGTGTGTTGAAAGACTTTGCTCTAACTATACCCACTGGCAATTCCGAAAAGTAAGCAATTTTGACCAATTGGTCTGAATTAAGCGCATCCTTGAACCATTGTTCAGGGTAAGTGGTTGGTAAAGTAACTTGTATTATTTTTTTCAAAACCCCAATGTTATTAGGAGTTAAATCATCCAACGAAATGATATCTCTTGCCATGTTAACCTATTTGTATGGGACTATAATTTTTTACAACCAGTGCGGGCAACAAAACTTATAATCACAAGATACTCAACATGTGGACAACCATTCTTGTTATTATAGTGCTTATATTTGTTATCAGAAGTGTTTCTTCAGATATATCATATATCAATCCTTTTAGTGAAAAGGAAGAGGTTGAAGAACCGATTGTTGCTGGTAAATTCACTCCTTTGACATTAAGCAAGTTCAATGGAACGGACGATCCTAAGATCTTTATAGCTGTGAAAGGTAGAGTTTTCAATGTAACTCAAGGAGCTTCATTTTATGGACCTGGTGGTCCATATGAGAATTTTGCTGGTAGAGACGCTTCAAGAGGGTTAGGTAAGAATTCGTTTGAGTTGGATAATTTGACTCCTCTCGATCAACCTTTGGATGAATTGAATGATTTAACAAAGGAGGAAGTTGAGAGTTTGACTCATTGGGAAGAATTGTTTGAGAGTAAGTACCCGGTGGTGGGGACATTGCACTTCAACATTGAGGAATAGGGAAAGCTGAAAAACGATACTGTTCAATTGGACCAAGTAATGTTGAACTTCGGTGATAAGAATTGAATTAGTAAGTTCATTCTGACATCTCCAGCGTATCCTATTGGCTGGCTAATAATTTATATGACAGTGCTGTGCCGCTCTGTCTAACATGTGTTATGAGTGAATAGTGCCAAATGGGAGTATGAGGAGTAGTCCAAATGGGAGTATGAGGAGTAGTGCCGAATGTGCAAGTGCAAGGGCTATCATAGTATTTCTTCTGGATTCAATGGGACGTCGCAAACTTTGGTAGAGGGGATTGTGAATGTGTTATTATAGGTGGTCATGAAAACGTGGAGCTGTCATAATTCCATACAAGGGGGAGCAATCCATATAATGAGAAGTTATTCCATTCAAGGAGAAACTATTCTACACAAGGAGTAACTAAGGAGAAGTTATTCCATCAAAGAAGAAACTACTTCAAACAAGGTGAAGCTAAGACCACATATGATGCTAATACTACGACTGTTGCTAATGATAGTACTTCAGGAATAAGGCATAGCCTAGGTAGGACCCTTTTGATATTATTGGCTCTTATTGTTTTCCTGACGGGCTGTGGAATTGCGTACAGATGAAGTTTGAAATATTCCGATGACGTTTGAAATAACCTGGTTGTTCATTAAAATGCAACGATTTCAAATTGACTGGTTTATAATGACTCCATTGAAATGACACTGGTAAAGAAAACTCCCTCTATAAAGAAATAATTATGTATTAAATGAACTGATGAATTAATCGATATGTGAAAAATCCTTTATGAATGGAACAATGGTGCACAATTAAGGACTATACAATAAGATTTCAACTAAAACAACTTCTCTCGTATTCATCGCATGTCCAGCTTAACTTGGACCCTGTATAAAATTTATAAGAATTGAAAATACAAATAAAAACAAAATATTAAACCATCAAACACCTCATCCCTCCCCCCTCTTTACAATGTTCAAGTGAAGAATTCCATGCCAACTCTCCTGTTGGTATACCTTCCTAGTGACGTGCCCCTACCGAAAAAGCCAAATTTCACTCCACTTGACTATGTAGAAAATCTCTTTCAGTTAACCATGAGTTATCGAGGCAATGGGTACAACAACCTGTATAACAACCGGAATAACAACGCCGGGAAGTTTGCAAATAATGCGGAGGTTGAAGTACAAATCCTAGGCTGGAATGGAGCCAGTCTGGAAGAATGTATCTCATTTATTGGTAGAAAATGTAAGATTCAAGTTAAGAACGCAGCGGTTGACACCACCACCGGTATTTTACGAGGATATGTTCAAAGTGATGCACAAGCCAACGACTTACTAAATTGGTCGGGAGTGAAATTTGCAGGACAAGCGTTGAAGTTTTCCAAACCACAAGGAGGAAACTCTTTCTCCAGTAAATTAGCTGGAGCCATACCCTCTGCAAATGGTAGTACCAATAGTACAATAGATCAATTAGGAGGTTTTTTGAAAAGCAGGTATAATCCCGAAATCAAATTGTTAAATTTGAGTAATGTTAAACAAGATCCAACGATCAATTCTGGAGGCTTTTTCAGTAATAATTCAACATCATCTAAATTCTTCCCTGCATTAATGAAGATTGCGGCGGATTTGAAACTTGAGGTGGTCAGTATAGACTTGTCAGGTAATGAGCTTGTTGATTTGACCACAATCTCAGCACTTCCTCAAACATTCCCATTTTTGCAGAACCTTTCATTGCAAAATAATAAATTTGCCAGAGTGAAAAGTTTTGAAATTTGGAAGAACAAATTGAATTTTGTTCGAGAAATTCTTTTATTTGGCAATCAAATGATTAGTCAAGTGACTCCACAAGAAGTTCCTAAAATCAAGTTGGAATTCATGAAGATCTTCCCAAGACTTGTAGTGTTGAACGGGGAAATCTTAAGAGATGAAAATATTCTAATTCGGAACTTAACTTTACCTTTTGATAATCCAAAGTCGATGTTTTTCCAAGATGAGGAAATTCAAAGTATGTCTACAAATTTCATCACCAATTATCTTAAATTATGGGATTCCAATCGGGCTGAATTGATGGTTCTTTATCAAAACGAATCTCAATTTTCAATGCAAGTTGATTCCTCCCATCCTCATTTAATCCAAGTTTCACTTAACACATATAATTCTTCACCAGGAACAGATTTTGGTTATTACATTCCTATATCCAGGAATCTAACTAGAATTTCCTCCTTGAAAGTTAGGGGTTCAAGAGTTGGGATGGGTCAAGAGCAGATTTTCAAATTGTTTTCACAATTACCAAAAACAGCACATGATATAATGAACAAACCAGAATTGTTCAGCATGGAAACTTTTAGATTTCCTCAATTAAATGGAATATTAATAACTTTACATGGTACATTTGAAGAGACGGGAGATCCAGATGATATCACCGCCTCTAACACTGCATCTCAACCACGAGGACGGTACAACCATACTAAACCAAAGAAAATCGCATTGTCGAAGAAATCCTTCGACAGAACATTTGTAGTGATTCCCGGACCAAATGGAAGCTTTGTGGTTGCAAGTGATTTATTGTCTGTAAAACCATATTCTGGAATAGACTCTTGGAACATCAAGAGGAAGTTGGAAACTCCAAGTGCTACACCGGGTCACCCGGTCCAACCGGTGGTTCCTTTGGCCATAGTGCCAAATCAACCAACAACAGCAGATTTGCCTGCTGAAATAAAAGCAAACTTGGATCCAATAAAACAAGAATTACTTGTGAAGGTATTACTTGAAACTAAGTTAACCTTACAATATGGTATTATGCTTTGTGAACAAAGTCATTGGGATTATCAGTTATGTGGGGTGAATTTTAAGAATTCCATGGCTGGGTTACCCAGAGAAGCATATCAACCATAGGCTGTATGAAAGCCATAAGATTATAAGAGGCATTTGTAGATATAGGAAGTTCAAATTTCATTCCTAAGATACGTTTATGTGACGGTAGTAACGGGAAGTTCAACTATGGGGTTTCGTTTTCAACAAAGGATGGGAAGGATAATTTCTTCAGTTGTGTCCATTGCAAAACTTAATGAGAGGATATGCTTATGTCCAAGGCATAATGAGAGATATTTTAAGCTTACGTCCAAGGCAATGAGAGATATTTTAAGCTTATGACCAAGGCAATGAGAGCGTATGCCCAATGAGGGGATAAGCTTATGTCCAAGGCATAATGAGAGATATTTTAAGCTTATGTCCAAGGAGAGGATAAGCTGTCCAAGGCATGAAACTGGTAACTTCAATTTGAAAATGTCGGTTTCCAGTACTTAATGACTCTGTCATAATAAGCTGTAAAGAGTACGTATTTACATAGGAACTAATAATAAAATTTTAAAATGTACTTATCATCACTATGTGATTTGTGCAATGTTTGAAGTATTATGTAGATTATAATAAAGTAGTAAATTATAAGGTTATACTAAGTAGGGCTGAATAGTGCTAATCCATGAACTCTCAAAGTCGCACTCTCACATTTTTAATCAAATCTGTCCTTCACTCTTACCATGCAAATATAACATGGGGTACAATATAGCAATGGTAACGGACTTCTTCTTCCCTCAAGCGGGGGGCGTTGAATTCCACGTATATCATTTATCACAGAAATTGATCAATCTTGGTCATTCTGTAATTATCATAACGCATGATTATGGAGGTAGAAACGGGGTTCGAACTTTAACCAATGGGTTGAAAGTATATTACGTGCCATTATGGGCCGCGTATCGAAGTTGTGTGATTCCAACTGTATTCCTGGGATTTCCAGTCATTAGGAATATCTTCATTAGAGAACAAATCAATTTGATCCATGGTCATGGATCATATTCAGCACTTTGTCATGAAGCTATATTACATGGTAGAACAATGGGATATCGAACTGTTTTCACAGATCATTCCCTCTTTGGGTTTGCTGATATTGGTTCCATTGTGGGTAATAAATTATTGAAGTTTACAATGAGTGATGTTGGACATTTAATTTGTGTGTCTCATACATGTAAAGAAAATACTGTTTTAAGAGCCTCTCTAGATCCTTTGAGTGTTTCTGTTATACCGAATGCGGTGATCTCAAGAGATTTTAGACCAAGGGATAAACTTATAACTACTAATCGTAAGAAAACAATTACAATAGTAGTGATATCAAGATTGTTTCCAAATAAAGGTGCGGATCTATTGACGGCGGTGATACCGAAGATTTGTCTTGCAAGATCCGATGTTAATTTTCTAATAGCTGGAGATGGACCGAAATTCCTTGATTTGGAACAAATGAGAGAGAAGTATTATCTACAAGATAGAATTCATTTGATGGGTGGGGTTAGGCATGAAGAGGTTAGAGATGTGATGATCATGGGTGATATTTATTTACATCCTTCATTGACTGAAGCTTTTGGAACAGTCATTGTGGAGGCAGCATCTTGTGGTTTATTCGTGGTGACTACTAATGTAGGGGGTATTCCTGAAGTTTTACCTAGTCATATGACGAATTTTGCAGAACCGGAAGAAGATTCGTTGGTTGCTGCAACTCTCGAAGCTATAGAATCAATGCAATCTGGAAAAATAGATACTTCCACTTTTCATGATGAAGTTGCAAGAATGTATAGTTGGGAGAATATTGCAAGACGTACAGAAAATGTTTACAATTCTTTGGATTTGGAAAAATTAAATGAACCTTTGTTGGTGAGGCTACAGAAATATTATTGTTGTGGGTTAATAGCTGGTAAATTGTTTCTGTTGTGTGTCATCATTGATATTTTCATCTTTGTTATATTACAATGGTTGTATCCAGCAGAACACATTGATTTAGCAAGCAAGTGGCCTCAGAAGAAACGCCTGAAAAATTGTCATCAAAATGTGGATACTGAATTTCAGGTGAGCAATTTGCGTAATAGGTCGCTTGAGAATGATTTGCATGACAGGTCGCTTGAGGATGATTTAAATGACAGGTCGCTTGAGAATGATTCAAATGACAGCTCCATCTTAAATGAAAACCTGAACACTGACGGCCAGGAAACGCGAACACATGAGAACTTTCTTGATCAATTGGAAGGAAAATCAGAGAATTCCTTTCTTGAGCAACTTTCGGGTACTTTACGAGAGTTTGATGAAGATTTTCTGGATAATGAGGACATATATCATGAGGATGAGATTGATCTTAGAAATCAACCCCATATCATTATTTCGCTGTAATAATTTCCATAAACAATAATACTTGACACCAAATTTCCTTTAAATATGAAGATATACCCTTAACATACAACACCGTTCCTAGTCTACTCCCTCAAAATAGAATTCTTGTTAGCGTAATATTTCCTTGATTCTTCGATCAACGCAAGATTGATAAATTTAGGAGTCGAAGCTTTTGGTTTCCAAGATTTCGACAGTTCCAATCTTATAGCCTTAGTATTAATAGCCAAATCTTTAAGAGATTTCGATAAATGATTAAATTTGAGTGCAGCAGAATTGTTGGATTTGCCAGGCTTCACCAATGGTGTTTCTAACCACACCAAAGATTCATTGAAATTTGTAACATTACGACTTGCCAATGTCCGTAGTAAAGCCATTTCTTCTAATAATTCCATCTTATTAGCATAAAACGTTTCATTACTCATATTCTCGAACTTACCCCCCATATCTCCATTTTCGTAGATTTGATTTGCTTTCACCAAATCTTCCAACTCAACCGTGAGGGTTGTGTTGATGTCTGTTAATTCCAAAATCCTACGTTCGCTAGCCTCATACTTCTCTCTGATTATATTCAAATCCTGCAACAAGTTTCTGATCTTTTCATCGTGTATTTTATTGATTGATACCATGCTACTTTCAAGAAGATCAATATTCAATTGGAAATCATGAAGCTTTTTGTCTTTTTCAAGAAGGGTAGATGACAACTGTTCGTGTTCAATTTTTTCAACTTTGGTGTCTTCATTCAATAGTTCATATATAGGAACAATTTCAACTGGGACATTGTGATACTCGACATTGTTATAACTTTTGAAAGATTGCAAGATCTCTATCACTAAAGTTAAGTTCTCAGAGTTACCACTTCTCAATTCCTCTGAATTTAGATCTAAAATACACCTTAAGGAATCCAGTATCTTCAACAAATCCTTAGAGTACTGAACAATGTCAATTTCCTCATTTAACTTCAAATCGGTGTCAAACTTGAATTCCAAATTTAAATTGAGATCTAATTCAACTTCAATTAATTTCTTTGAAAGTTCTGAAAGGGTTGATTCGATTATCTCCTTGGAACCCTGTGAAAGGGTTGACAGCTCAAAATCAACAAGCGATCTTAAGTTATTAACAGCCAAACTTGAAGAAGAACATATTTCATGAATCAGACTAAATATGAATCTCAATTCCAAAAATGTTGCAAAGTTGAACTCTGGAGGAATTTGTGTTGAGGTGCTTGTTATGAATTCATAAATAAAGTCAGTGGCCAAAGTAATTGGTTTGTCAGTCATGCTAGAGTCGCTTGTGAGTAATTTTGATTCCTTGACTAGATTGATCATAAGATTTAAGGAATAATCTAGATTTGCAATCAATTCTTGGAAACTACTTAATACTTGCACTGGGGATGAGTTTGATTCAAATAAGTTAAGGAGAAGTTTCAAAAAGTGTTGCAAGACCTGAACAGACTGTAGTACAAGTAGATTCCCCTTTAATAATTCAGCAACCAATGTACAATTTGAAACCAATAACTTAATGGCAAATATCAAATCATATTGTTGTTTAAACAGATTATAATTAAATAGGTTAATCTTTTCTTGAAGTAGATTCAACTTGTTCTTTGTTTGTTTGGCAACAAAGTCATTTTGAAAGCTTAGAAATTTGTAATTGGCGAGTTCATGTTTTAACGAAGGGTATGTATCGTAAGTGGGATCATTGGAATTTGCTGTGTAATTAATTGAATCACTAGGGAGCACTTTCCCAGAACTTTCTGAACCCCCCAGCACTTTCGCAGCACCTGAACTTGCCAATTTTTCCTCGATATACTTATTAGTCTTCTCCAAATTCTTAATAACCACTTTGTCTTGCTTAATGACTTCCAATAGATTTTTCAAATTGTCTCGCAAATCGGATTCTACAAGATGTTGACTTTCTTCAAGACTCTTGTCTAGTTCATGTAATTCATTCAATTCATTAATTGTCTTTTCCAATTGTGAAATGCGGGAGTTCAAAGTATCATTTTCACGATTCATATGTTCAATCACCTTTTCCAATTCAAGGGTAGAATCAAGTTGGGATTGTAAAGATTTGATTTTTGATTCAGCATTCAACAATTGTTGACTAGTAGTTGTGAATTCGCTCAGATGGATTTCATTTGCAGCCAAATTCAGACTCAATTGTTCGAGCTGCTTCTTATACGACAGCTCCGATTGAGCATTCAACTTCTCAAAGTTGATTAAGGAGATTTCCAATTTCTTATTTCGTAGTAAAATTGTTTGAATATCTAGTTCTGTTGGATTTGTAAGATCCATCTGAGATTGGATTTCTTGCTCAATCTGTTTATTCAATTCAATTTCCTCTTGTAGAATCTGGTAATCTGTTTTTAATTCCTCATACTGTTGCTTAAGAATGGTAAATTCTTGTTCTAGTTTTGATTTGGAGGTGATTTGGAATTCTTTATCTATTGAATCCATTTCCAATTGAGATTCCAAAGAGGTTATATTTTCATTATGTGATACTAAATCAAGCTCCAATTGCTGAACTTTGTCTTTATACTGACGTATTTCTTGAGTGGTGGTTTGTAATTTAGACTGCAATTTGTCAATAATCTTATGTAGATCACCAGCAGGACGAATCACAACCTCTTGAGGAGTCACAACTGTTCGGGGGGCTTTTACGACCTCTTGAGGAGTCACAACTGTTCGGGGGGCTTTTACAACCTCTTGAGGAGTCACAACGGTTCGGGGGGCTTTTACAACCTCTTGAGGAGTCACAACGGTTCGGGGGGCTTTTACAACCTCTTGAGGAGTCACAACTGTTCGGGGGGCTTTTGGAGAGGTGGCTGGTTTAGGAGTGGTTGTGAATCTTTCCTTGGAGGTAGATGTAGATCTGGCTAGGGAAGAAATTGATGTGGATGATCTTGGTGTGGAAGAACGAGATGATCCAGCGGATAATTCTCTTGAAGGTAGATTAGTTGGGGTAGACCTGGCTGTTACCATTGTTGGAGAAGAATTGAGTGTATCTGGATGTTTTGAATTCTGGGACTTTTCATTCGTCATTCTTGGAGAGACAGAATCTCTTGGGGATACGGTGGACTTTTTCATTCCATCACTCACTAGGTTAACCAAAGCTTGCCTTACAAACACTCCAAAGTTTGGTTTACAATCAAAGTACCGAACACCTTCAACAGTACCATCATTTCTTCCATTATTTGTAGTCAATTCAACTCCATACCAAGTTCCAGGAGCAAATTTGGTTGGACCAATATATCTGATATATCCCAGGTCATTCTTAACAATCACTTTCAGACCAATATTCATATTGATATTTTATAGGATGGCAATCACACTGTCATACAATATACAATGAGTACCTTATCAATGCAATAAGTGAATAATACCTTCTACTTGCAAGACAATCTCTCAATAAGACAGTCTCTCAATATCAGGACTATCTCTCAATAATCAATCTCTGAATAGGACAGTCTCTCAATCTCAGAACAATCTCTCAAGCCTATCAATCTCAATCTCAGGACAGTCTCTCAGTAATCAATCTTTGAATAGGACAGTATCTCAATCTCAATCTCAGGACAATCTCTCAATAGGACAGCCTCTCAATCTCAGGACAATCACTCAATAATCAATCTCTGAATAGGACAGTCTCTCAATCTCAGGATAATCACTCAAGCCTATCAATCTCAATCTCAGGACAGCCTCTCAATCTCAGGACAATCACTCAATCCTATCAATCTCTCAGGACTATCGCGAATCCCTACCAAAACATTCCAAGACGCGAAAAATCAACAACAACATGTCTTACTTAAGGAAGCCAATTGATCCATATACTCAAACCCCACAACTGAATAATCAGAATACATCGATTCTTTCCAATAGTGCTGGGAAAAGGACCGGTAGTCTTAACAATGCATCTACGGTGAAAGCTGAGTTATTGAATGAACAGAAACAAGAAATAAGAGAAGCATTCTCATTGTTCGATATGAATAATGATGGATGTTTAGATTATCATGAGTTGAAGGTTGCATTCAGGGCTTTGGGGTTTGATTTGAGTAAGAGAGAGGTGTTAGATATCATACATGAATATGATACCGATGATAGGAATTTGATAACCTATGATAATTTCTTCCAAGCGGGTATGTATAAATGCGCATCAGATTGATAGAGGTGGAAGGTTGAAAGGGATGATAAATAAGTAGTAGCCTTATGGCGGTCAATATTTTTACAAGCGATCTCACAGTGGACTTGACAATTGATTGAATTTAAGACGAAGCTTCTGACTTATCGAATATGATGAGATAGTGTACTTACTTGACTCTCTATTGTTTTATTTGAATGAAGATCAGTATTCCGTGCTGAAGTATGTGGTAATGTACAATTCATACTGAATCATGGATACTCAAAACACACCCACCAATTTACTAACATCTAGTTGGAGAAAAGATAATAAATCGAGACCCATTGGAAGAAATACGTAGAGCTTTCAAACTCTTTGATGACGACGGAACTGGAAAGATCAGCTTGCGGAATTTAAGAAGAGTTTCAAAGGAATTGGGAGAGAATTTAACTGATGATGAATTGAGGGCAATGATTGATGAGTTTGATTTAGATGAAGATGGAGAAAGTGAGTATAAACGAGGGAAGAACTTTGTATTCCATTATGAATTGGTGTCATTATAAATTGGTGTCTAAATTGGGTATTCCTTTATAAATTGGAGTATTCCATTATAAATTGGGTACTCCATTTAAGCATAAATATTCCCATTTAATCAAGGTGTACCCAAGTATCTGTGACAAACAATTAACTTTGATAAAGGGAACTACACTTCCCCTATTAACTTAAATTCCATGTCTCATATTACTTTCATACATCGAAAGACAACCATATCTTAACCCATACTAACCTTTAGTTAATGAACAAGAGTTCATCAATATATGTACTGAATAGGTACTGAAATCTCATTGTACTTTAAAGTGGACTTGTCAGTATATAATGTAATATAATTAATTGTTTATAAAATGTAACCTACAAATACTCATTCAAGATCAATAGGCATCGTAGTAATCTTCTAAAGAGTATTATACCAAATTTACCCTGCAAAGTCTCAATCTCACCAGTGAGTGAAAAATTGCACCAAAAAAACTTCCAACCAAAGACATGTCCTGGAACACAGCCAAAAAAAGATACGTTCGAGACGTTGAACGTCTTCCAACTCGGATCCGGGATGCTTTCCATCGTAGTCAGCTTGATTTTGCGCTTCCATCGTTTGATAAACAACTACCACCTACTCAAGTTAATCGATCTCAACAGAAGTCATCTGTTGATACAGGTATTACTGAAGGAGATATTGTCTACATAACCAAAGGTTCAAACAAAGGTACGATTGCAACAGTTAATAAATACATTCCGGTTTATGATGCATATGTATTGTCCAATTCTACGAGCAAGAGGATTTTCCATAAATCCAATTGGGTGGAAGGTCAAGCTAGTCATTTGATTGATTTCCCTGATTTCATTCCTAGAGACAACATCAAATTGGCAGGGAAGGAAAAGGACCCGGAAACGGGGAAATCTACCTACTTGGTGGCTGATGAAATTGAAATGAAAGATAAATATTATGATGACAGATATAAAATGTGGATACCTAGAAGATTCATAAAACATCATGATACCATTGAAATCCCTTGGCCAAACCCTCCTGCTGTTCAAGATGGTACCTTGTCAACACAGGAAGATACCGTGCTTGAGAAGTCATACGAATTACAAACCATTGCGAAGCCTCCTATGCCAATAGAGGCATTGGACCAATTAAGAAACCCATACTCCAAACATAAGAAGAGAACCTTTACCAAAATGCAAGTTGGAAAAATCCAAGTCCCAGACATGCCGTTGTCAATGGAGCAAAAGATTTATTTGGCAAGGAAGAAGGTGGAAGATGACAAGAAGGTGCAAGTGGAGAGGAAATTGAGCCCAGAGGTGATTGATTTCGTGGGTGCAAGAATTGCTGAACATATCAATAAGATTGATAATCCTGCTATGCTTGAGCATTTGGAGGGGTTATCGAGGAAATGAGTGGAGTGCGAATTTCCCTTACTAAGGGAGGTTTCAGATTATGGGGTTTTATTTACCAATCAAGGACGTTTCATTCCCAAGGGACGTTTCCTTCCCGATCAAGGGAAATTATGAGACGTTTCATTCCCGATCAAGGGAAATTATGAAACGTTTCATTCCCGATCAAGGGAAATTATGAAACGTTTCATTCCCAATCATTAGACGTTTCATTCCCAATCATGGGACATAATGGGACCTTTTCATTCCCCTTACTAAAAGATGTTCATTCCCAAGGACGTTTCATTGATTAAGGACGTCTGTATTATCCCTAGAACCTTCCCCTACATTGTTAGAATATCTTGTATATATTTTCATTCTCCCAATACACATCTATCTAGATTATTATATAAACAAACCATTAGGGAGAATCACAATTTCTCATATTCCAACTTCCCTTCCAACTTCTTCACATCCGCAACCTTTCTAACAGCCTTCATTACATCATTCTGAAGAATATAATCTCTCTCTTCTCTGATGGCAAAAAAGCCGGCTTCCGTAATTACGTTTCTAATATCCGCCCCATTGAAGCCATCACTCATTTTCACCGCAGCCTCGAAATCAAACTCCCCTTGTTTGGAGATTTTTGCTGTGTGAATTTTGAAGATTTCCAATCTCCCAGCTTCATTTGGCAATGAGATTTCGATTTTCCTATCCAATCTCCCAGCTCTTAATAAGGCCGGGTCCAAAGTGTCTGGTCTATTTGTAGCCATGATGACTTTCGTTTGACCCAAAGTATCGAACCCATCCATTTGATTCAATAATTCCATTAAGGTTCTTTGGATCTCACGATCGGCCGATGTTCCCTCACTGAATCTTCTACCACCTATAGCATCGATTTCATCCATGAAGATAATACATGGTTCATGTTCTTTAGCATATGCAAACATTTCTCTGATTAACCTTGCGGATTCCCCAATGAACTTATCTACAATAGCTGAGGCAGGAGAGAATATAAAGTTGGACCCAATAGTGGCCGCGACGGCTTTGGCTAATAAGGTCTTCCCTGTACCAGGAGGTCCATACAATAACACCCCCTTTGGAGGTTTAATACCAACTCTAATAAAAAGTTCTGGATTCTTTAAAGGTAATTCAATCACTTCTCTTAATTCTCTAATCTGTTCCGTAAGACCCCCAATCCCATTGAAACTGATTTCACCCGGTTCAAACGTAGTCATATTAAAAACCAAAGGATCAACCTCTCTTGGTAAAATCCTCATGATGGTCAAGGTGGTCATATCAAGTGATACCCGGATCCCATACTTCAAACTCTCCTTTTTGATGGTGTTCCTGCACCCAACGATATATCTTGGACCATTGGACGCCTTTACAATGAACCTTTCTTCATCCAATTGCTTCAAAACCTCACCCACCATTTGCCCAACCGATTGCAAAGCTTTGATGTCATCTTCGGTTTTTTCGTAATCAGCATCTAAATCTCGTATACTAAGTCTAAGCTCTTTCAAACGCGAATTCCACTTTCTATGATCAATCAACTTATCTTTGAGCTTGTCAAGAGCTCTTGTTCTTCCTGGATCTTGAGGTGTAGGATCTTCTTCAATTGCATCTTCATTGACAGCAGTTAAAAGAGGATCGTTCTCCAACGCTGATAAAAGTGGATCTTCGCTCATGGTGTTGTGTTGGAGCTTTTCGCCACTCTCACTTTTGGTTCCTACAGCCTCACGTGACCGAAGGAAGAATACTACGAGTCAGAAATATACACTACCCATCAGCGATGGAGTTTCATGCTATTATTCTATGTGGTAAAGGGAAGGCATTAACGCCGCTTTCTCAAGTTAGATCATCAGGTACGCCAAAGCCTTTATTACCTATTGCCAACACTCCAATGATTGAATATGTATTGGAATGGTGTGAGAAGGCCTTCTTCCCCAAGGTAACGTTGGTAGCTTCGTCCATTGCCAAGGTTGAGATTGAAACCGCGGTAGCTTTGTATAAGCAGAATCGAATTTTATTGGCTGCTCAAGATGAATCGGAGGAAGATTCATATACCACACAAATAAATGTAATTGAGTTTGATGCTGAATATAGTGGTGAAATTTTACATCATCTTTACAAGACTAAGGAATTTGTTACCCAACTGAACTTTGTTATATTACCTTGTGATTTCATTACAAACTTACCTCCGCAAGTTTTAATTGAAGCGTATAGATATAAGGAAGACAGTGAATTGGGGTTATTTGTGGATTATAGAAACCAATTGGAAATCGAAGATCGGAAGAGACAAATCTTCCCAAGAAGTTATACTGTTTATACGGAATTACCAGATGGTAGGACTCAATTATTGGATTTTTTCTCAGAAGATGATGCTGCTAAACTGTTACAATTGAGAACTCAAATGACTTGGAAGTATCCGAATTCAATTGTAAGTACCAGACTTCTTAATGGAGGGATTTTCTTTGGATCGAATGAAATCTTCAAGATTTTCGAAAAAAACCCATCAAAGTATAATGAAACATATTTCAAGTTCAGACCCATCACTAAGATTATTCGTGATTTGGCTAGAAGATCTTGGAAACATACAACTTCAAAGAGTACGGTGGGCTTTTTGGTGATACCTGAACAAGCGGTGTTTTTCAGATGTAATAACTTACCTGTGTTAATGGAAGCAAATAGACACTTTATGAAATTGCAAAGTAAAGATGTCACCAGGGAAAAAGGTGCTGCCAATGTAGGTCTAGATTCATTGATTGGTGATCATACTATTGTTGGAGAAAGAACCAACGTTAAGAGAACAGTGGTGGGGAATAATTGTACCATTGGGAAGAGGGTTACTTTGACTGGATGTATTATACTTAATAATACCACCATTGAAGATGAAGTTCAATTGGAAAATTGTATCATTGGTCAAGGGGTGATAATTCGTTCCAAGCTGAAGTTGACGAATTGTAATGTGGAATCAACTTTGGAGGTGGCGAAGGGAACTCACTCAAAGGGTGATAATTTGTTGGTGTTGACCTTGGAAGGTTTGGTGGATGAAGAAGCAGTGGAAAGTGACAGTGAAACTGAAAGTAGTGATGCAGATAGTTATGAGGAGAGTGATGTTGAGGATGATGGTTTGTTTGGTTATTAGGGGAAGTGAAGGGTTACCGCACATGTTCCTTAAATAGATAGGATTAATATATGGTAGTGATGCGATACTCACATTGTATCCTGACCTTCTTGCTTTTAGTAGACCTTCATGCTTGCTTTGAGTAGACATTCTTCCTTTAAGTAGACCTTCATGCTTTCACTTTCATACACCTCAGGTCTTGCTTTCACTTTCGTAGACCTTCTTGCTTTCATAGTTGTAGACCTCGTTTCATGCTTCCTTGATTCATCATAGACCTCTTACATTACTTTGTGAATAGGAACTCCTCTAACTTGGCTCGATTCCGTAAGAATACTTACGTACTCACTCTACCTACATGTCTTTATGAAGATAATTAAATTTACTATGAAGATATTTAAATCTATATGCTACGTACAAGAATCTGTTATATTCTTTAAAAATTTACTGGTGAGACAAGTAAGCGAAAACTGAATGGTATTCCAGGGATGAAGTGTATCAATCTACATTTCTTTATTCACCTTCAGTCGTTTCAGGCGGGCAATTCCTCCTCATTCCTACGTCTCTTCACAAATCCAGAGAGTTATGATGAGTTTGATCCAAGAATAACCCAAGACATTTATCATTCTCGTAATCAATACTCACTATGACCCGAACACGGTGTGGCATGTTTAAGATACCGTCGAATGCAATACGTGGATGTTTATGGAAAACAGGATAAAGTTGATGAGATGGCGATCCCATACTACTGGACCAAACTCTGGATCTAGTATGAAACTCACCAACCAAAGTTCAATGGAAATCACGTATACTTCAAGAAGATCATCTTTCAAATTGTTGAAATCAATATTGATCTTAAGTCATCAATACCATCAGGTGATTCTAATGCCTGAATGTATTTATATGGAAAGGTGGTAAGAATCAAGAACGTTGACCAGGTAGTTTGAAACTGGAGATGAACTTAATCTTCGCTCGTTGAAAATTACTTTAGTGGGAGGAGTGACAAACTCCTCGCTTCGCTCCTCGTTTGTCAAGCTCCCCGAGTGTGACGCTTCCTACGATTCCTCGCTGCGCTCCCTGTACTTCCTACGCTTCCTCACTCAGGTCGCTGCGCTCCCTGTACGCTTCCTGGCTTCCTCACTCAGGTCGCTGCGCTCCCTGAGTTACGCAATACTTCAGTCACTTCCTATTCCCCTCAGCACTCCCTCCTCATTCCCACACCTCACTCGAACGCTTCCATTTCCTTTTATCCTCATTCCCCCTTAGTTTCCTCTTCTTCGGATTCTCTTCTTCATCTGACGACAGATCTTTCTTGAATTCTTTAATATCCTTCTTCGACTCCTTCTTCGAATCTTTCTTTATATCTTTCTTATCCTTAAATTCCTTTATATCTTTTTTATCCTTTATATCCTTTTTATCCTTTATATCTTTCTTATCCTTAAAATCCTTCTTTTCTTTCTTAAATTCCTTCTTTTCTTTCTTCTCCTTCCTCCTTGGATGCTGTACAGATAACGGCGGGAACCCTGCTACAAAGGGAAATTCAGGTTGGATTTCGTGGTTGAAGTTAAATTTGAAATCCGCCGGAAGTTTGAATTCTTTAAATGCTTCTTCGGATCCCATTAGATGGTCATTGGCTTGGTCATTAGCTTGTTCATTTACATTAATATTCAACCCCTGTTCAAAGCGCTCATGTTCCTCACCTTGACCCTGGGAATTCTGATCACTCTGACCCTGGGAATTCTGATCACCCTGACTCTGGGAATTATTCTGGGAATCACTCATATGAGTGATTTCAGCTCTCTTCGTCAAAACCCAATTCTCCACATCCACATCATGAGCAATTAATTGTAGCATATCATCAAGACAATTCAAATAACCTTTCGTTTGTAGTAATGATGTAGCATTATTGGTTAATCTGTATAAAGCAGTAACACTACGAGCAGCATTGACGAATTCCGCCTTACTACCATTTAATGAAGAATTATATAAAGTAGCCACAGATTTGGCGGCATTTTTAAATTCAGTGGTTAGTTCTTTCCCAAGATCGTTGATCGAACTTTGATTTATTGGTTTCGTGGAGGGTAAATTAGTCGATAGATTAGATAGGTCCATGGTGGGTTAGATCGGTTAGTGTGGAGCTTGAGATGCGAAGTCTTTTCGGGTTATGTAAGAATTTTGCCTAACAATCGGGATAACACCTCCGTCCTCCAAACCCTTCAAAAATACTTCAATCCTTTTGAAAACTATATTTATTATAAAGCACCTCTTTATGAGTTATAAAAACCAATTTACTCGATTCTTATACTATAAATTTATCCCCATTTATCCCTCCTAAATCCTCTATCATATGCCTCTTACATCACGTGAATATCTCTAGGCGAGAAAAGTGAGAACAGCACATAACAAGATACAAGTAACGAGATGGTGTTATCTACATTAATTTATCGTGATGATGGTATGTATAATGAGATTGAGGAATGATTGGGTGATGGAAATGAATTAGGGTTTGAAAGTGAAGAGGGGTGGAGAAGATTTGGCGAAAGTGTGTAGTGGGAGATTGTATGGTGGCAGGGAAGGTTGTAGTTGAAGGAATTTATTTTGGTTTGTAAACAGTTGGAGTTGGATGATGGAGTCCCATTGAGATCCATTGAGATCCATTGAGGGTAGATTTGAAGAAAAAGAGTCATGATCACGGTTAAGGTCTTTCGGGTTAAGTTCTTATAAGGGTTAAGGTCTTTCTGGGGTCAAGATGTAATGGTCTGGGTCAAGGTGTAATGATCTGGGTCAAGGTATTTTAAAATATTTTTGGGATTGGTCATTGTTACACTTTGATTGGTGGGCGGAATGTTTGTCATTCCTGGGTATAAAGTGGAAGTGGCGGTAGCTTAAAGATATTTCTTTGGGAAATGTGAGCATTCACGGTGTGTAATCAGAAATATTTTGCTCGCTACGCTCCAAGAAGTTGAATTAATTCGTCGCTACGTTCCGAAAAGTTGTCGCTACGCTCCACGAAGTTGAATTAATTCGTCGCTACGCTTCACGAAGCTGTCTTAATTTGTCGCTACGCTCCACGAGGTTGACTAAATTCGTCGCTACGCTCCGAAAAGTTGTCGCTACGCTCCACGAAGTTGACTTAATTCGTCGCTGCGCTCCGAAAAATTGTCGCTACGCTCCATTCGTCGCTACGCTCCATTCGTCGCTACGCTCCGAATATCCACATTATACTAACATACAGCCCTCCCACTATGTGGATCTGTAGATGACAACAATGATCCTTCACTCTTGGAAGAAAAGAAAAGATGTAAAATCATCATCAGTAGAATCACCCCTCAATCTGAATCTCAAGCAACCATTGAATCCAACCCATATAACATTCATTATTTAATATCCAATTCGATTGTATATTTAACTATTTGTGATAAATCATACCCAAGGAAATTGGCCTTCTCGTATCTTTCTGAGGTTTCGAAGGAATTTCAAAACTCCCATGGTCAAGATGCTCTCAGCTCGTCTGCAAGACCGTTTGGGTTCTCTTCATTTGATAATTTCTTGAGTAAAACTAAAAAACTTTATCAAGATCAAAGAGCTCAATCAAACTTGGACAAATTGAATGATGATTTGGCAGATGTCAAGAAAGTTATGACCAAGAACATTGAAGATTTGTTGTATAGAGGGGATTCTTTAGATAAAATGACGGATTTGTCTTCGAATTTAAAGAATGATTCCTTAAAGTATAGAAAGAGAGCTCAGAAAATAAATTTCGATGCCTTATTGAGGCAATATGTTCCTATAATTGGTGTTGGCTTATTGTTTGTTTTTATTGTTTGGTTTAAATTCCTTAGGTAGGGAGGAGTGTAAGTGGTGTAGTGGTGGAAGTGGAGAGTGTGTGGCGACTAAGTAGAGAGTAGGTGAAGAGTAAGTGGAGGACTAAGTGGATGACTCAGTGAGAGAACTAGCGTGAGAGAACTAGCGTGAGAAAACTAGCGTGAGAAAACTAGCGTGAGAAAACTAGCGTGACAAGCTTGAGAAGCGTGAGACCTTAAAGGACTAATTGAGCATGCAAGCGTGCGACGATGTTTGAAATTCGAAAAGTACTTCAAGAGTAAATGTTTAAATTTGAAAAGCATCTTGTATCAATAAACCATAATGACAATAGTCTGTCATTCTTATTGTTTATTCTCGCACGCTCGAATGAATTGTAAAATATGACAGCAAGCCTTAATATACCCCAGAATGGCTGCGAAATATTACACAAATTTGGCATACATTTTAGATTATTCAGTGGATGTGCTGAATAACGATGTTTAGCAGATAATACATGTAATATTTTAATGGAATGTAGAGATGTAGGGATTGGTGGACGTAGTGGCTCTTGAAAGAGCATTTTCTAAAACGGTTTGTTAAAGAAAGTGGATTGGTTACCACGGATATACTTTCTTAATTTCATCTTCATTGGCCTCCCTCTTCGCCTCACTCTCTGGCCTACATTGCTCTCAGTTCCCTAGGTTTGCTCGCGTGGGGTCTTACTTTAATTAGTCTGAACGTGCTAAAAAACAAATATCTACAACCCATATTACCCAGTCCTTGGATCATGACGGACCCGTTAAGCCCTAAGAAATGGCTTGAAACAAGAACTCCTTCATTTATAATATCAGATAGTACTCCTACAACTGCAGTCAACTTGGAAACAGTACGAACGATACCACAGGATGGTATTAAGATTCATGATGATAGAATATCTGATGTAAATAAAACACCCGATGCAGACACTTCAGATGAATTGAATCCAATAGACCTGAATAGTACGGTACTATCCTCCCATCATACTCTCGAGGAGAATTATATCCAAGAGAATGAAGAAGATTTACAAAATCTTTTGAATGGGTTGATGCGAAGCCATCAGATTCATCAACATCCAAATCTACCCTCAAAGTTGTCATCTTTTATAGGGTTCAATATGGATAATTGTCCGGGTGATTGGAATGATAATATAACGGGTAATACAAGGGGTAGTGATACAACGGGTAATACAAGGGGTAGTGATACAACGGGTAGTGATACAACGGGTAATAATACAGCAGGTAATGAGAATATACTAGGTAATGAGAATGGGAATACTTCTGCTCTTAGGAACACTTCTGCTCTTAAGAACACTTCTGCTCTTAGGAACACTTCTGCTTTTAAGAACACCCCTCCAATCGATGAAGAAGAATTCTATAATAGATTCATTTCGATTGACAAATCAGGAGATTCAAAGTCATTCCATTGTAAGTTGAAACACTTTTTTATTTTATCAACCGCAGGGAAACCCATATATTCACTTCATGGATCGGATGATATTATTTTGGGATATATGGGTATTATAACAACCATTGTATCTACCTTTGAAGAGAATATGAAGGAGGAAATTAAATCAATAACTTTAGATAATAGAGTTAAAATCGTGGCTCTAAATAAGAGTCCTATAATATTGGTGACTATATCCAAAATAGGTTATGAATTTAATAAGGAATCAACCGGTGATGATACTATCTTGGTAAATCAATTGAATACATTATATGATTATTTATTATCCATATTATCAAAACCAGTATTGGAGAAGAATTTCTATAAAAGATTGAATTATGATTTACGGAAAGTTTTGACACCTTTGGATTTCCATAATTTAGATTCGATTTGTATGCAATCGACGTTTGGTGTATCTGCTGTGGCAACCGTAGATGGGCCACTTGGTGAACAAGATCAATCTGGTAATCAATCTGAACAATCTGGTGATCAGTCTAGTGGATTTGAAATACCTGGTCAATCTCAACCAAACACCCCCGGTCAATCTCAACCCAATACCCCCGGTCAACCTGGTAAGGCAAATTCTAGTGGATCTACACCAAACTCCAATGCAACACCAAATGGAAACAGTTTTGATTTCTTCATAAGTGAATTATTAAATTCTTCTTTACAAAATATAATGTTGACAAATACCACCAGAACCAAGTTGAACTCGATTTTATTAAGTTGTAAGAAATTAAAGAGAGCTACTCATATACCAGAAGAAAGCTTGAAACTTCCATTTTTCAACCCAACTCCAGTTGATAAGTATATTGCCGATGAATTACTATTTTCAATGTTGATGTCTTCCAATAAACTACTTAGTTTGATGAAACCAAAAAATCATAATTTATCTAACCATGATTTAAAAATGTTATTTTCAATGATCAATTCTACTTTGGAAAACCCTTCATCAAATCAAGTGGATGAATTTAAAATGAATGAAGATTTATGGATTCCATTATGCTTACCTCATTTCAATCCGAATGGATTTCTTTACATATTTGTAAAGCAATTCACCTTAACTGAAGAAGCTCCACCATTGGTTATAATTTTAATCAGTGGTAGCAAAAATGCATTTTTTGATATGCAAACTATAGCTGGCTATATTATCAATGAATTGAAGAGGAAACAAACTTTCAAATCGAGGTTAAGTAAAGAATTATCAAATGCAAATGGGTTACTGATTCAAAAGGATTTGAAGGTCTTGACTGCAAATCATTTCATTTACAAACTAAAGAAAGAAGATCAATTTGTAATGAGCAATATTCATGAATTTAGTAATAAATCAGGTCAAGTCAATGAGAATGGTGTGAATAATAGAAGACAAGCCCCCACCCAGAATTCCGAGTTCAAATCTCGGAGTCTGAATCTCGGACTGACTCACCCCAACGTTTACTTGCAATTATCATATTTCTATTCTGTACTCCACAACACCAAGGCTGTCAAAATCCAAGGAACTTCTGATATTGAATTGGTAAACAAAAGATTGACCTATGTTAATTGGAGCAATAAAGTGGTTGGGTTTATGTTATCAGATGATGTTTTTGAATTCTATTGTTTGTATAATGCACCTGGGGTGAGCTCGAGAGAATTGATTATGGATGGTTTAAGGATCATTAAATGGTGCGAGAAGAATTATAAGAGGTTGGTCATTGGTGGGGGTGTGACATTTTAGCAAGGTCGAGACTCCTACATATGTAGAAGTTATGGGGATTTTACAAGTTTATTTTAATATTAGACCGGTTCAAGATTTAACCACATGAATTATCATTCGTTTGTAATCTTTATCATTGAAGCAGAATTTATTGTTTATATACATTCAGGTTATCAAAATTCAACATCTCTGTGGATCAGAAGTAGAAAGAAACGAGCCAAAGACATCTGTTACAATCTGGTTACAATTCTCACCTGATTTTTTGTAGAGCCATTCAGATGGCAGAGTGAATAGTCCTATAAATACAGTTTTGCAGATTTTTTGTACTTATGAAGCAAGAAGGATTTCTGGAGGGAATAAGTTTCGTTTATTCAGTTGTATTATAAATCCCGTTAGACTGGCGTATAATAAGTCCCGTTAGACAGGCGTATAATAAGTCCCGTTAGCAGTCATGTAATAAGTCCCGTTAACAGTCATAGTCCCGTAAGCCAGTATAATAAGAACAACACTCCATGTAACAACCTAAATCCAAAATCAAGCTACTTCAAAATGGCCCCCTCAGCACTCTTAAACACCTCCGTCAACTTATCAACGTACAGTTTATGTAATTTTTCAAAATCCTCCAACATTTTCCTTTCATTATCATTCTTTGATTTTTTGCCAGCCTTGGTGAATTTTTGTTTTATATCTGATCTAACTCCCGCCAAAGACGAGTTTTTGGACGAGCCATGTTTAAACTTTTCATACAATTCCTTTAACCCCTTTACGCTTTCTTTCTTTGTTTCTGTATTTACAGGAGGTAAAGGAACTTTCAAACTATATTTGTTTGTTGGATCTGCTTGAGCACTCATGTTTAAATCGGATCCCAAGATAGCATTGATAACATGTTTACCATAATGAGGATCAAACAATGTAATCAAAAAGTTTCTACCTTTGACTGTTGTTTGGGCAATGGTATTGAATAACACTGGGTCTTCATCTTTCACCACATGTACGGCCAAGTTGTCGAATATTTTTGGGTTGGCTTTACCTAATTTGATTTCTCCAGCCAACTTGGTGAACTTTTCAATGATTTGAGTAAAACTTTTGGTGGCTGCATCAAAATCGATTGTTGGATGTTCTTCGACCTCAGCTTCTTCTTCCACTTTCTTACCCTTTTTTGCTTTTGCAAAGTTAATTGAAGTTGTATGGAAGTTGTGGCTTGCAATTATACCCAGATGAATTCTTGTTATACTCTTAGGTGATCTACATGAAACCGTCCTAGGTAAGAGTTTGGATATATTTCTAAACATGGGGAAATGGTTGGATTTTATGAAAAATTGAGAAGAAGTTGAAGCTGGGGAGAACAAAAAAATATCAACTTTTAGTGATAATGATTAGAGTCTTTGGTGTCACTAATTAACTTAATCCTTTATGTTCTTTGTTTTATAGTTTTTATAAAGTAAAAGATTTTCAAAAAGGGCTGTGAGTTTTAGCATCCCAGAGCAACCTAGGGTGGTCTTGGGGAGCTTTTGGGGGTGATCTAGGGAAGATCGCAATTTTTAGTGAGGTAGGGAGGATTTTAAATTTACTGAGGAGCCTAGGGAGGATTTTGAATTTACTGAGGAGTCTAGTGAGGATTTTGAATTTTACTTGGGATTTAGCGAGGAACTCAAAATTTTTACAAAGTATTTAGTGAGGATTGCAAAATTTGCTTATATGCAGGTCATTAAGGTCAGTAGATATGACCCATTTATTTCAATCAAAAGTTCATATAAATCATTGGTTGAAGATTTATTCGGAGTGGTTATGATATGAAATACCTTGATGTTTAGTTATAGATGATTTAAGTAAAAACTGAAGTTATTATGGAACTTTGTTTTTTGCGAAAGAATTTGTACCAGAATAATAATGGTTGGGTGCAACAGCCCAATGTTTGAAGTATTCGAGGTTTGGGGATTGACTTATTAATCTCTATATTAATCATTCGTCTTTACATTACTCATTACTCCTTACATCACTCGCTACTCCTTACATCACTCGTTTGTCTCTAGGTTCATTGACATGGTTCAGGGCTTTGAGTTTATTTAATACAATACTTATATGGTAAAATCTATTAAGAAATGATCCACTTTGTTAGGTTGCAGTTAACAGTGAGGAGAGATTAAAACAGATACTTTTGAAGAATTCCTAAGGAATTCATTCTTTTTGGAAGAATTCCTTGAATTCAATGTACTTTCGAAGACTTCTTGAATTCAATTTACTTTCGAAGACTTCCTTGAATTCAAGGTACCTCCAAATTATCTCTTTGGAGAAATTGAATATTGCAATTATCGCTTACTACTTAACGCAACACTCAATATTCACTCATTAAGTATTCACTCATTAAATACTGATAACTCGCTCATTCACTCATTTAACACTGACAACTCACTCATTCACTCGTCCAACTCACTCATTAAGTAATTTCAATAACTTAACACAGCCTGTGGATTCCTTACCCAATTCCCCACCTTCCTTAATAAATGCATTCAAATTCTTCATCAAAGGTTCCATGAAAACATCTCTCATGACCTTTCTACGAGTATCTAAATCTTCAGCAGATAAAGAATCCAAATCTTTAATTGTGAAGCAACCATCATCGATTTCCTTTGAATTCTTAGAACCTTCTTCTTCTCTTGGTTTTTGTATATTTACAAACAAATTAAGAGGTTCATAAGGTTGGGGAGTATTTTGAGGAATCAAGTACTTGGAAGTTTGTGGATGTACGGTAATCATATCTATATTTGAAATTTCCGATTCTTCAGTGAATAAACTTTTTTGTAAAAACTCCTTCAATACGGCCACATGAAATATTCTAGCTTTTTTGGAAGTACCACCAATTTCAGAACTGGTGGAAATGGCCAATGAAACCGCTTGTTTATCATCATTCAAAGTCCAAGATAATAAATTAAAGTAACTTTTCAAAGTCTTTATAAAATACCCTTTAACAAGAGAATGTGAAGAATATGTTAATAAAATCTTCAAAAATGCAGATGAATTGTTTCTAATATCTGGAACAATATGAGTCATGGCAGAATGGATGAATAAAACAACAGATCTAACATGTAAATCAAGTAACCCAGGTTGTTTTTGAGCACATTTATCTAATAAAGATACAAGTGCAGCTCTAGTTGATTTCGATTGATCATGAATCATTGGAATGGTGGATGTTAAAATACTTTTATACATGGTTGGATTACTAGGTAAGTTTTGTTCAATATATGCCAAAACTTCTCTTCTTGTTATATTGGAATGATGTTTTGTAAGTGAAAGGTGATGAGATAAATCAACCTCTTGTAATTCTTTAGCATCTTTTGGTTGTTTTTTATTAAGTGATTGATTCGGGAGGGAAATCAATTTGGATTTAAATGATGTATCTGTATGATTATCAGCTTTAGCAGCGGTTTTACCAACCTTTAACTTCTTCTTTTTGAAGTCCTTAGCCTTTTCTGTCTTCTTTCTTTTTGAAGGGACCATAGTGGTGGGTGTGTGGTGGATCGGTCGTGTGGTGGATCGAGTGGTGTTTAGTGTGGTGGATCGGTGTATCGTGTGGTGGATCGGTGTATCGTGTGGTGGATCTTTTGATGTATTCGTATCAACCGCTTATCTTAACAAATACACTCTATCCTCTCTTGATAATCTTAAGTATCACTGATACTGGGCTATTTTTCAATCCGATGCCCTTCGCGTTTTTAGATCTAGGTGGGAAAATCAAGACACAATCAACAAATGGACTTCCTAAGTACATTATCATTGGAAGATCCAATCCATCTGGTTGGTGTTGATAAGAAGAGGGGACAAGGGAGTGATGTTATAGATGATCAATTTGATACCCTTGTTAATGATTTTGGTAGAGCTCGATTTGAGAATGGGTTAAAGGGTTCTAATCAATTTATAAGTAACTCCCAAAAACAAGAAAGTTCATTTCATGATAACTTTCATCCATCGTTGGTAGATGATGATGATTACATGGATCTTGATGAACCGGTAAGATTTTATAAATCAGAAGAAAGGAACGAAGGAGAAGCAAGTTATGGTAGAAACGAAAGAAATGAACAAAGAAATGAAAGAATATCAATTGAAAACCAACTTCATCCTTCTAATAAAATAAATAATATACAAACTAACCAAGTTGAGGAAAACATTCCAAGTATCTTATCCCCAACTAGTTTGGGTGCTTATATTGCTTCCAAACCAAGATTACTTCTAATGGCACCACCATTAGAAAATGGAGAGGTTATTCCTTATAGAGAGTCTGAAAAGAGCTCGAGCAATACCTCAGCTTCCAAGGCTCACTCATTTCATAATCTCAACAATTTTGATGATAATTATGATATAGAATGTGAAACAAGTCAAATGAAACAACGAAATATAAGCGTTTTACAAAGAAGTAAATTGAAGGAGTTTCTTGCAAAAGATGATGAAGAATATGTTTATGATCCTATAAATGGTTATGTCGAAGTGGGTAATGAAATCACTAGAGATTTGAGAAACTCAATGATGGATAATTCAATGTTCAAATCTTATGGCTACAGGCAAATGACTAATCAAATGAACATTAATGGTCAAATGAGTGGGCAAATGAGTGGTCAAATGAGTGGTCAAATAAGTGGTTTAAATGGACAAATGAATGGCCAATCAAATACTCAAATAAGTGGTTTAAATGGACAAATGAATGGCCAATCAAATACTCAAATAAACGGTCAATTTAACAGGAATGGCCAATTAAATGGTCAAATGAACGAAATTAGAAATCAAATTCATGGATCAAATCAACCAATTCATCATCATCATTATTATCTGAATCAATACCCTGGTGGTGAAGGTTCAAATAATCTACAATCCCAACTTATTTCACAACAAGGTGGTATATTTGGACATAATGCAAATACTTTACCTGATAGGATACATAACTCCCTACAGTTGAACTCCTTCAATCCAAGTAATGATAATTTAATCCGTCATACTGATAATATCCATCATACTAATGATTTTAAATCATTGTATACTCTTCCACCACCTTGGCAATCGGATATACACCCACATGAAAGGTACCCTTATATTCTTTCTTCATACCTACAATTGCTTATCAATTTACTGATTTCAGGTTATGGTCTTCAATTGGTATATACAATCATTGCAAGCCTCAAAAAGGATATTGAACTGAATCTCCTTCAGCAATCACACAACCTATTATTGGAAATGGAAACTTGTCGAAATTCATGGATTGAAAATCAATGTGCTCCAGATACAATCGTCCCATTGTTACAACGTCAATGTGATTATTGGTATGAATGTATGAATCAAAATCCTTATCGTGGTGGAAGGATCGTTGCAACCAGTGCCGAAACCATTGGGGTTATTATCAATTCATTAGTGGAACCTTTGAGTATGAAGTTCATCTCAATCTTGGTGTTATGTGTGATGATTGTATTTGGATTGAATTTCTTATTTGGATACGTTAGAGCTAAAATGTATTATGGAGAGGCTGAAAAGTAATAGACAAGAATGTCAGGTTGAAGTAAATGTACAAGAATGTATGGACTGGTTGAAAGTAGATATAAGAATGTATTATGAAAGCATACAAGCTGCTTTATCGGTCTTGTCCCATATAGGAATCTACGGAACTTCCAGGCGGGTTTAAAGGATAAATAAAGATTTTAAAGATTTCATCACCAGGAGACTTTTTCAGAGTATAGACCCTTCAAGAACCCATTCATCCTTGAGGAGGTTTTATTCCAAGAATTCATGTTATCACATTAAACCTAGTGAAGAATTAAATTAAACCTAGTGAAGAAAGTAGGACATCACAATAAACCTAATGAAGAAAGTAGGACATCAAAAAACCCTTTCAGACCCCTTTGAGAATTAAAACCTCATTCAGAAGAAAAACCTCCTTCGGAAAATCCTTACAATCAGGAAAATCAAAGCCTCGTGAACTTCTGATACTGGATTGAATCCCACTTGTTGAAGAGGCAAACGCAGTCAAGAAGTGGCTTCAATACAAATCACATTATTCAAAGTTTAATTATCTCACCTCATTTATAATATTACAATCTGTACATTATGTACTTGTAGATATATTCTAGAGATATTGATACAGCCTTGCACTTATAAGGATCAAGTGCAATAAAATTACAGTCATTTGCAACAAAATCCTATAAAGTCAAGTACTATTTCATACGCTTCAACCCCGCGAAGCAAGGTACCTTTCAAGCTTCCCCGATTTACTCCCCAACTTCTCGTAAACCTCACTCTTGCTTAAACTTTCAAGTGCTTCCTTCGGAGATAGACTCCCCTCACGTCCCCTACTAATGCATGTACAGCTCTAAATGCATGGGATGCTTCCTCATTGCTGCAAAATCCGCATCATGCAACTCCGAGTTACATCCTGCAGACAAGTCGGGATGAGTTTGACCGAGGATGATGAGACAATAAAATTCAATAATGACCGACACAACAAGTAGGTGACGATGACCAAGAAAACACCCCTTGTCAATCTCTATATTGCTTACAAACTTTCGAAAGCTTCAAAATGCTTCATCAAGCTTAAACCTTCAAAATGCTTCATCAAAGCTTGCCAATGTGTGCTTGCCAATGTGTCACGGCTAGTAATCGGCATTATATGGTAACCGAGGAAAACGGCTAACTTGGAGGCATCACAAAATTAGAGTAGGTGGCTATGACCATTGCTATTTTGGTACTCTTATGAAACTTTCTTCATTGTAACCTTAAAATATGTCATGGGTAATGGGTCGGCGATAAAAGTACAGGAACCCAAGGAAAACTGCCACCTATGACCACAAAAGTAAGTTCACGGCACGAATCTTGTGATAAAAAACGACATCGCCCTGCGTTCTTCACATTAACTCCAATGTCTTGGTAATGGTGAGGCTCAGCGTGATAAAACTCCTCTTGTATTGTCTAATTAGTAATAAGGCATTCGGCTATGATACTCATTGGGTAGGACAACACCGGGCACAATAGAAAGGAATTTCTTTGCATTTCCAAGTTGCACTTCGAAAGCTTTGTACTCTTTATTTTTTGGGCAGACCGTCACCAGTTATAAGCACCGATCGGTTGGAAACAATTTCGTATAAATATCAAACAACCCCCAAGGCTGGAGCTTAGCCTTTCACCTTTAATTAGTCTTTATTATCTTTATTGAATAAATCTGAATAAAACTTCATTGAATTTTATTGACTGCAAAATTTTACAATGGGTGTGTTTGGTACTAAAGAACCAAATGTTGGGCTAGTCGAACCAAATGTTGAACAAGTTCAACAACAAGCACAAGATAGAACTTTGGCTGATGATGATTTAACTCCAAATCAATCTCATCGTAATAAAGATGATTCCAGTACAGATGAAGAAGTTCCTCGTCCTTTGGTTGAAGCAGAACCAACCGAAGATGAATTATACAAAATATATTCTCTTCAACGTGAAGCTTCAAATCGTACCATGGATCAATTGGTAGGACTCGAGTCGATTCCTCGTAGAAATTCAACTGTCCATTCAACAGTCCATTCAACAGGTGAGAAGGTTATCGCAGTTGGAGATTTGGATTGGGATGATGGAACAGATAAAGGTAATCCACATAATTTCCCAGCTTGGAAGAAATGGATCATGACTGCAACAGTGGCTATTGTATGTCTTTGTTGTTCATTGGGTTCATCACTTTACGTAAGTGGTGTAGAAGAAATTGTTATCAAGTTTGGAGTTTCCCAAGAATTGGCCATTTCAGGTTTATCTTTTTACATCTTAGGACTTGCATTAGGTCCTTTCTTCACAGCTCCACTTTCGGAACTTGTTGGACGTCGTCTTATTTATGTGATTTCATTCCCAATTGGGATGCTCTTTGTGATGGGTGTTGGATTATCCAAGAATATTCACACCATTTTGGTGTTACGTTTCTTTGCTGGATACTTTTCATCTCCAGCTCTTTCAATTGCAGGTGGTACGATTTCTGATTTATGGGCCAATGAACCTGTCGATTTGTCGTTTGCCATTTCCCTCTTTTGTTTGGCTCCTTTCTTAGGGCCAGTCATTGGACCAGTCATTGGAGGGTTTGCTGCTGAATATAAAGGTTGGAAATGGGCTGCTTCATTTGTTCCATTAATGTTTATGGGTGCTATTTTACCATTTTTATTGGTGATTCCTGAAACTTATAAACCAATTGTTTTAAAGCGTAGAGCTAAAGCAAGAGGTTATACTGTCATTGAACCTGCGGTTGATAAACAATTTATTAAGGATATGCTTGCTTATGTTTTCTTCCGTCCAATGGAAATGTTAATTGTTGAACCAATTGTATTGGTTATGTCTGTATATATTTCCTTCGTTTTTGCAGTGTTATTTGGTTTCTTCGAAGCTTTCCCAATCATCTTTAGAGGTGTATACCATATGGACTTGGGAGTTTCAGGTTTACCTTTCATTGGTGTTGGACTTGGTTTGGTTAGTGGAGTTATCTTTTATATCCTTATGGATAAATTCTACTATTTCCCAAAGAATGAAGATGGAACAAGAGGTAAAAGAGATGCTCAAGGAAATTTCATCTATGGTCAACCTGAAGAAAAGTTGTTCTTGGGTAAAATCGGTGCTGTCTGTTTACCTATTTCATTATTCTGGTTAGGATGGGCAGGAAGAAATGATGATGTACATTGGATGGCTCCAACCGCTGCCGGTTTCCCATTCGGTTTTGGATTGATTCTTGTATTCTTCAGTGTTGTTTTATACTTTTCAATGTCATTCCCACCTGCTTCTGTTGCATCTGCAATGGCAGCCAACAATTTCTTAAGATATGTTATGGCTTCAGCATTCCCATTGTTCACAGTGCAAATGTACAAGAAACTTCATATTGACTGGGCAACAACTTTATTTGCATTCATTGCACTTGCCATGGTTCCAGTTCCTTTCGTTTTCGAAAAGTATGGTCCTGGAATGAGAGCCAAATCTAAGTTTGGTTACCATGCTTACTTCAGGAAACTAGCCATGGATAAGAAAGCAAAGGAGGATGCTGCTGCTGCAATTGCTGAAAAGAATGAAGATTCTTCTGATAAAACTGAGGTTGGTCAATCAAAGGATGAGATCAAGGATGATTTGAAGGATGTTGAAGAAGTATCTTCAAACAGGGTTTGAGCGGGTATTTTACCAATGGTAATTTACGGGTCTACCAAGGGGTCTACCAACGGTATTTCTACCACGAATCATAACTCTCATGGTTAAGTCTACCGCATCTAATTGCATCAATGAAGTCTTAGGGCTTGGCTTACCAAATTATGGTGTAGCATTAATTTATAATTCCTATCAATATAATAATCTAATAGAATTGATATTTTGTGACTAACTTGTAATAGTTTATAAATGTAAACCAAAACAGGAATAAGGGCAATTTGATGAATTGAAAGGCCATTGAATATAATGGCAATTGATGAAATTAAAGGCAATTGAATATAAGGGCAATTGAGGTCAATTGAATATAAGGGCAATTGAAAAGGGCGGTAAATTCAAAGGCAACTGATCAATTCCAACTGATCAACTCAAAGGCAATTGCTTACAATTGACGTGCCTAAAGAAAACTTTGGGAGCTTGTGATTTCTTCATTTATGACCCTCGGTGTAAAAACAAAAATTTGCAACCAATTGATACCACATGAATAGACAAACATTTTGTAATGTGTAAGTATATTCTAATACATCGTATTATTGAAAACAGGATTGAAGGTGATTAGTGATGTTAAAGAGATTGTTAGGTTTATCAAAGTAGCTTACTATCGAGTTGGAGAGATATAATTGGAATTAAAAGGTGATAATGTCTAGAGTTGTTATCAATGGGACGTGGATATCTTATCAATTGGAGGTTGGGTGGATATCAATGGGAAGTTATGTGGATATCCGTGGGAGGTTAGGTGGATGTCAATGAGAGGTTAGGTGGATATCTCATCAATAAGAGGGTAGGTAGATAAATTATGTTACACATCATATTATCAATGGAAAGTGTCATAATATCAAGGAGGGCATTTTTGATCGTTCCAATAAAGTCTATATGAGCTCAAGGCCATTGTAATATTTAAATCACCATTAAGAAAGAAAGTCAATCAAGAACTCCATATCATCAAAGTAGATATGATAATTTTTCATGTGTAGACCCTACAATATTCTTATGATGATTTGAGTACGGTGAGGATTATAAGGGATTGCCCTTTAACTCATAAGAAGTGTAAGATAGAAACATGTTAACTGGTAAGAAGTGTAAGATAGAAACACGTTAACTCATATAAGAAGTATAAATAATCTACAGTGGACTTCTAATAGAAATGTTATACAAGTTCAAATAAAAATATACAGCCATCCTCTACTTAAACACCCATTATAAACTTCAACTACCCATTATAAACCTTAACTACCCATTCCACGTTAAATGTTCACATCCTCCTCACTCCTCCCTCCACCTCCTCAGATTCTCACATCCTCCTCCCTCCACTTCCTACTCTCACGTGACTTTTACAACCTCTAGTTTTTGTTGATTAGCTGAGACACAACCTCAAGCTACACCATGAACAACTTGAATGGTGGGAACAGCAATCATAATGGATTTCCCAATGAAGACTTAAACAGGCAAGGTCAAGGGAATCAAGGCAATCCAACTGGTCAAAGGCAAATTAATATGAATCCGAATCAAGTTCAACTCTTAGTTCAACGGTTAAGAAATGAAGTTAATTTAGCTAAAGCAGCTGGAGATGATCAAGTAAAGGCTCAACAACATTTTGCAAAAGCAGAAACGATTAAACAACATTTACTTGCTTATCAAGCACAGCAACAAAGGGCTCGACAAGCCCAAGCTCAAGGACTTTCTCAAGGACTTTCTCAAGGACTTGCTCAAGGACAAGTTAATCCACAAGCTCAAGTCAACTTACAAGGACAAATTAACTCCCAAAATCAAGGACAAATAAACTCCCAAAATCAAGGTCAAATAAACTCCCAAAATCAAGGTCAAAGTCAAGGACAAGTGAATCAAAATTTGAATCAACTTCAATCTCTTCAAAACAATCAAATGAATCAGCGAATGGCTTTTAATCAAAATTCGGGTGCTCAATCACCTTTGATGATGAATCGGCAAACCTCGTCGAATTCCACTCCTTCAGCACAATCTCCAGCGATGCAACAAACCAGGCTTCAACGTCAATCGCCAATGCAAAACCGTCAATCGCCAATGCAACAAGCTCGTCAATCTCCATTGATGCAACAAAATGTTCAGAATCCTCAACAAGGATTACGGCAACAACCTCAAGCTCAGAGACAAACTCCTCCTAATACCCTGGGGCAAGCTCCGACGAGTGCCGCAGCTAATCACCCACAAATACCCCCAAGTGCAATCACAGTGGAGAGGTTTAATCAAGTCAAACAGAGAATACAGGAAGTAGGCAGGAAATTACAAATCTTGGAACAAAGTAAAAAAGGTACCATTACTGCTGATCAACTGGCTCAGATAGATGCAGAGATCAATGAGCTGAAGGTGAAGTTTGCGCAATACCAAAGAATTGGGATTTTAATGAGAAATCTGTTGGTTCAACAACAACAGGCCAAGGGTGGAGCAGTTGCAAGTGGAAGTGCAGGACAAGTTCAAGTTGGTATGAATCAACAATTTAATAACAATCAACAGGGACTTGCCTTAGGACAGAACTTACCACCACAATTGAATCAAATGAATCAAAATCAAAATCAAAATCAAAATCAACTTAATCAAAATCTAAATCAAAGTCAACTTAACCAAAATCAACTTAATCAAAACCTGCTCAATCAAAACCTGCTCAACCAAAACCTGCTCAACCAACAAAACACACAACTTAACCACATTCAAAATTCAGAACTCAATGGAGGACTTCAAAATGGAAGTATGGACATTCAAAGTGGGATAAGCTCCCCTACGCTTGGCAGACAGAATTCTAGTCAGCAATTACAATTTCAGCAACAACAACGTGCTCAAGCAGGTGCTTCTGCAAATCAAATCCAACAGGTTCAACAACAAGCACAACAACTTCTTCAACAACAACAGGTCAACCAGACTCAACAGCCCAATATGCATAATATCCAAAATGGACAGGTTGGACAGAATGGACAGGTTGGACAGAATGGACAGAATGTGACGCAAATGAATTCTTCTCAAAACAAGCTAAATCAGATGCCACCTCGAGTCGATGGTAGACCTTCTGCGGCGGCCACGCCCCAATTGTCCAATGCCCAAGCACAATCTCCTATGAGTTCCAACTTTAGTTTGAATGGTAGTAGCGTTCCCCCGGGTTCTGGTATTGTTCCTGCCAATGTTGGAATTGGAGCTGGGGATTCTAATGGGGTGAATGCAATGGTAGCACTTAATGGCACCACCTCTGCCAGTCCTGCCGAAGGAGATGCCTCAGCAACGGCTCCGAAAGGTGGGAAGAAAGTGTCTTCCATTAGACCTACTGAAGCTGCACCCATTAATTTGGCTGGAATTACCAAACCTAGCGTGCCATCCATTCCTATTTCAACTTCCATTGATATCAAGCCTCCAACCATGGTTACTCTTAAACCTAAGGGTGATTACCGCTTCTCCCTAACTGGGGGAACTGCACTGTCGTTGGGTGCGATTTTGAACACCCCTGCAATCACCAGGCTTCCTATGTTTGATCTTTCAACAAGTCTGGGACAATCCAGTTTGCCGGAAACTCGTGGCCGGGTTTTGACCAAGCGTAAGTTGACGGAATTGGTCAGCAACACTGGTGTGGATGATGGTGATGGAAAAACAAGCATTGACGGTAATGTTGAAGAACTCTTACTAGATTTAGCAGACGAGTTCATTCATTCTGTGACAAGCTTTGCGTGTCGTTTAGCTAAGCATCGGAAGGTGGATGCCATTGAACCTAAGGATGTTCAGTTGCACTTGGAACGGAATTGGAATATTAAGATCCCAGGGTATGCTATGGATGAGGTTCGTAACTTACGCAAAATGCAACCTAATAATAGTTATGCTCAAAAGGTTTCGGGAGTGGAGATTTCAAAGTCCGTCAATGGGAATATTGATTGATGGGGAATTTACCAATGACGAGGAAGAGAATTTACCACGAGGTGCCGCTAAACTGGCCGGAGGCCATGAATTGGCCGAAGGCCAGGCCTTCTTAAGTTGCCGCAAACTGGCCGGAGGCCATGAATTGGCCGAAGGCCAGGCCTTCTTAAGTTGCCGCAAACTGGCCGGAGGCCATGAATTGGCCGAAGGCCAGGCCTTCTTAAGTTGCCGCAAACTGGCCGGAGGCCATGAATTGGCCGAAGGCCAGGCCTTCTTAAGTTGCCGCAAACTGGCCGGAGGCCATGAATTGGCCGAAGGCCAGGCCTTCTTAAGTTGCCGCAAACTGGCCGGAGGCCATGAATTGGCCGAAGGCCAGGCCTTCTTAAGTTGCCGCAAACTGGCCGGAGGCCATGAATTGGCCGAAGGCCAGGCCTTCTTAAGTTGCCGCAAACTGGCCGGAGGCCATGAATTGGCCGAAGGCCAGGCCTTCTTAAGTTGCCGCTAAACTGGCCGGAGGCCATGAATTGGCCGAAGGCCAGGCCTTCTTAAGTTGCCGCAAACTGGCCGGAGGCCATGAATTGGCCGAAGGCCAGGCCTTCTTAAGTTGCCGCAAACTGGCCGGAGGCCATGAATTGGCCGAAGGCCAGGCCTTCTTAAGTTGCCGCAAACTGGCCGGAGGCCATGAATTGGCCGAAGGCCAGGCCTTCTTAAGTTGCCGCAAACTGGCCGGAGGCCATGAATTGGCCGAAGGCCAGGCCTTCTTAAGTTGCCGCAAACTGGCCGGAGGCCATGAATTGGCCGAAGGCCAGGCCTTCTTAAGTTGCCGCAAACTGGCCGGAGGCCATGAATTGGCCGAAGGCCAGGCCTTCTTAAGTTGCCGCAAACTGGCCGGAGGCCATGAATTGGCCGAAGGCCAGGCCTTCTTAAGTTGCCGCTAAACTGGCCGGAGGCCATGAATTGGCCGAAGGCCA